>WEKY01008211.1:32226-64807 GCA_013390045.1 Picathartes gymnocephalus
CTCTCACCAGACACAAAATAACCATAGCCCTTAAAGACTAGAAGGTGCTGGTTGCTGGGAGGTATAAAGCTGGAAACAAGAATTTGTTTTGAAATGGAGACACTGAAAGTTTACTCCAGTTTAAACTGCCTTAACACTAGTCCCAGGCTCCTTTTGTTCTCTAACTGTTCAATTTTGTATTCTCTAACACCCCTTCCTGTGTTCTGGTTTCTCCGGGGGTTTTTTCACCTAAATTTAATTTTGGGGAAGAGTTTGTGGGAGTATAGTATAGCCCTCTTTCCAACATCTCATTAATTTTTTCCATTCCCTCCTCCACTGTACCTCAGATTCTATCTCCACCAAAGCATTGGCATTAGTTTGTACTGAAATTCTGCACTGAAAGTAATTGCATAAAGTGTCAGGATTATTTTAGCTGTATGGGTACTCAAACATTTGACTGGCATACTCAGGCTGCACCTAGGTTGTTGATAAACTTGGAATAATTTTTTTCTCCTTACTGTTCATGAAACTATTGAAAATATGCGCATGCTAAAAGTGTAATTATAGGTAGAGTATGGGTCTGGCTGAAGAATACTGGACTTAATGTAGTTGCCAGCATGCTAGTAAGTCACTTAAGGAAGCCATGAACACCTTTAGGCTCTGCTGGCTTTAAGAAAATATTTGTAGGAAATAGACCAGATTCATGCCAACTCCTATGTCGTTGGGTTTTTTCTCTGCCTTCTAATTATTTAGATGCCACACCTAGATCAAAATAAAATCTAGTTTTGCATATCTGTGGTGATAAAAACAAGAGGAGCAATGAAAATCAAACACAGGGTAACTGCAGCAGAAGAAATACATACACAGGACATTTTTCCAAATTTTTATACACAGCAGGCCTGTGAAAGCAGCAGCAGCAGGCTGAGTAGCTTTCATGTGCTTTTTGACTTGAGTGACAACTTTTTGCTGCTTTAAAGTGCATACTATCTGCTAATTCCTTTATTTTAATGCAAATACAATGGACTGGTGTGTGTCATCCATAAAAACTATGGATGCTATATTATGGGGAGTACTCCAGGTGAGAACTAAAAGCTTGAATGACTATACACTGAAAAAAGAAAGGTTTTCTTTGCATGAGAAAGGGATTTTTTGCTATTTTGGGTTTTACTGTTTATTTCCCAGTATGCGCCTTGTTCACATTAACAGAGCATTAGAGAGTGCTTTTGAGTCACCAGTGCAGTCAGTCAGGGCATAGGAAGCTTGTAGCATGTTAAGATTTTATTATTTTCTATCTCTGGTCAAAAACCAAAAAAAGTTGATTAGAGAATGGCTCAAGCAAAAAATTAAAGAAAATAGCAAATAGAAAAGGCTCAAATTAAGGCTGAAATATAGTTAGCTTTCAGCGCGGGCAGGATGAGACTGGAGCACACTTGGGTACAATGCTGCCATTTGTGCTGTCTGAGGGCAGATGTGTTTATTGCTGGCTATATTTTTGCTTTGAGAGCCCTGTGTAATGGTGGTTATTAGCAGCTGTGGCTCACACACATGCTGCTTTCCTGTCCTCTTTTGCACCTTTCTGTTTGTTCTCTTGGGAAAATGAGGAAAGTTAAATGCGTTCTTGAATACTTAACTAAATACCCTCCTTGGCTAAAATGGCAGAAGACTCCATGAGGCATACATTGCTGCATTCTGGTTTTGCCCTGCTCATGAGACTGAACACATCATTGGTGCTTAATGTCCAGAGATTCAGGAGCTGGAACTTAAATTAATTCTCCATCTCTTTGCTTGTTCTCCTGTGTAATGTACAGCAGGCTCCTCTCAACTCTGGTGTATCTCACTTTCCTTTTTGAATATAACAACGATGCTGGCCTTATAGAAATAAAATTGGTGGGGATATTTCTGAAGTCAGAATAAACACAGATGTCTGAATTTAAATTAAGATACGTGCCAGAATTATAAAGTAAGGTAAAAATTGGAAGCAGCCTGGAAAAAACCCAACCTGCTTATATTTCACTGTTCTTTTCGAAAGTAAGAAATTAATGACAAGAGTTATCATGCACATACAAGAATATTAATATGCAGTTCCTCTTTACATCCCTCCTTATAGTCACTGATTTTCTTTCCACTGAGAAATAAACAATATATATGTCTAGAAAAGTATATTTTTCTGCTTTGTTAGTAGGGTTAAAATTGTATTTTTATTAAGCACTGAGTATTTCCTCATTTATCATTCTAAATTTCACTGCTTGTTTCCAAGGAGATAGAAATATGAAGGAAAGCCATCTGAGACTCTGATTTGTAAGGCTGTTCTCTTTAATGAGGGTTGAATGTGCCTTATTTTAAGGAACAAAATAAACTTGGAGCCTCTGTAGTAAAGAGGTTGGGAGGTGGAGTTTCATTTCTGAGCAGGCTTACTTTCTGGGTCTGGCAGTGGGAAGGGGACTGTAAAATGTTCAGTGCAGTGTCAGATCATCCTTTAGTGGCTCAGTTCTGCTGTTTTCTGCACTGAAGCAGTGCAAGATCCCTCACCCACCCACCCATTGTAGTAGTGGCTTTCTCCTGACAGTCAGGTTTTTCTTGGAGGACAAGAATGGACAGTAGACAACAACTTGTTTTTCTTCCTGTGAGAAGTTCAGAAACGCCAAAGCCTGGATGGTTCCACAAATATTGAAAAGCCTGTAATTGTTCAGTGCAGTGTAAATGTAATTTCTAACCAGAGATATCTTTCTTGGTTTAATTCTGTTAATAAAGTCCTAACAGAACCTGGAGGTAAACCCTTCAGTTGTCTTACCTGAAGTAGTCTTCACCACCTCAGTTGTGTTCCTTAGTCCTGTAAAGGCGAACTGGTAAAGCCTCCAGGAGCGGGTGTCCCCCACCTCCACTGAGCTGCGCTTCCACTGGTAAATGATCTCTTCTCTGGGGTAGCCATCTTATTGCAATGGAAAATACAGAATGCTTTGTTTCATAGTCACTGCTACGGTTTAGGGGTGCTTTGAGGAGTAAAAATACTACTATCTATTTCTGGAAAAAACTGGAGAAGCATATGGCAAGTAAATTATAAATATGTTTTTCTCAAGTTACTTACTAGTGCCTTTTACTTAATGTCACATTTTATTAACTATAAACTATAATAGCACTTGAGATAAATTTTTCAAAAATAGGTTTTCCACTTTTGTGGACCTAATAGGATGCAGTTTTGCCCATCCTCCAGGCATCTGCAGCTGGACCAGGAATTCACACCTTGATCTAACCACAAAATATCAAACTCTTGACCCCAACTAGTGCAATAGTAAAACACCCGTGCACAGAGAGAAAGTGGAAGGCCAGGACACCTTGATGCTGAAAGTAAAAATTTCTTTGTTTATGGTCAGCTATAAGCATAAATTAATCATGTAGGGTCCAGAATTTTTTTTTTAATGGCAATTCTTAATGATATTTATGAACATATATGATACATGTACTGAAAATAAGATCAAAATAAAGGTAAAAACCAGTGGGATATGTCTAATTAAGAACATAACCTTCACTGACTCTAAGTATGTAAAAATAAATTTATAATAAGCAGTTCAGTGTGGGTCAGAAAATGCAATATTTTCAAGCATGTTACTTACAGCTTGAAAATTCCAGTGGGCAGGAGTGGACATCCATTGGGAAGTTGTGTAACTGTAGCTGACACTCAGCATCAATTGTCAGCCTGAGAAGAAAGAGATCAAGATATAAGGAATGCACTTGAGAATTTTGTCCTGAAAGCTATATCGTGGCAAGCAAAGAAAGATTGTTACTAATATGGATCCTGGCTATAAAATATACAAACATTACATATATATATAGAGAGAGAGAGAGAGAGTAAACTATTGCTATCTATGTAATTATTGGAATATTCCAAGCATAGGAAGACATCGTGGTTACTGATAAGCAATATTTCTTTTTTTTATTCCCTAGACCCTGATCATCTACTTTCTGGACTGTGTAATGGTAGAAGGTATTAAAGTTCTGTTCTGTGCATCTGAAATGGCAGCATTACTCATGACTGACAAATCCATAAGTAGATGTACAGGTCATCTCATGAGCAGTGACAAATCTTTGTGTCACAACATGCCATAATGCACTAGGAAAATGTATTTTATGTGACAAAAGTTCTATTTCAGAAATGATGGATAGGAGTCCAAATTTAGACATCTGCATCCAAGACAGCCATCTAGACTCCCTTCACAGCTAGTGCAAAGGCACTCTGAGGATACACTTTCTCTCACTCCAAAATAAGACATTTAAATTTAATCAGAAGAAAAATGTACCAGAAGGTGTTTGTCTCCACTGAATATTAGGAGAGTCTCCATGATAACTTAGGTAGTGTAGGTACTAAACTCAGGTAAAGACAATTAGTCTTTAGAAATCCCAAGTAAGATGAATTGTAGCCTCTGATGTTCCTACTAAAAACTCGATTATTTTTCATTCACTCCCAGCCTGGCCATGAGCTGCAGGATACTTGGACTTTGGAAGAGGGGAAGAGGTGGAGTGAGAGAAGGAAAAAGAAAAGGGTGGGGTAAAATGTTTATGTGTTCCACGAGGAGTCTGTAGGAAAGCTGAAGGTTTCTGGTCTTTGCTGATTCTGGGGTGTCTAAATGATGAGCCCTGGTTTGTCTCCAGGTTCCTGAATGAAGGTGTTATGGGCAAATGAACCTGAGTCTCATCCTGTGGGATGCAGAGGAATCCTGGGACCACCAAGTTAAAGGAGTCAAAAGGAAACTTTTCTGCATTAGGGATGTAGGAAGAAATCTAATTTCCCTGTTGCCCTTCCTTTTGTCATTCTCATCATCTTCTGTACTACAGATACTTCATTTCCTGCTGGCCAGGGTGGTTCTTAAACCTGGGGGGAGGTAACTGAGAAAAATCAACCAGCCCTTCTGGATCCCTCTTCAGGGCAGAATCCCAGCTATGTGATACTATCACATTTCATTTCTGTGTTAATCAAGCTTGAAACCTTGGTACTTGCTGTGACTCACCAGCACAACTAAATAAACATTCATAGCAGATACCTGTTTCCAAGTTCTACCAGATACATCTCTTTTTAGTGAGAGAAACTAAGGAATTTGAAGAGAAAGGTAATAAAATCCAGACAGTAGTGTAGCCAAATCCAAATTTAACATTTCAAAAGTGGATCTAGGCTCATCTTTATCAGACTAATTTTGGATTGGATTTCAATTCTGATTATTCTATTCTCTCTTCTGGAAATGCAATATGCAATAAATGTAAAATAACTATGAAATAAAACTCCTTTTTGTAATTCAGACAGTTGCAACATTAAAATTTTGTCTTAACCAAAGCTTCACATCTATACATTAAAGTTAGGAGTGTACTTTTCTTCAAAACTTTATTTTTGGCACCTAATAAAGTAAAAGCACAAAAAAAACAGCTTTGACAAAATGCAGTCTAAAACTCAGATAATCTGATGTCTGTCATCCTTGTTTCTATTCTCTCATTTTAAATGAGAGAATAAAGACTAATTACTATAAAAATGCCTATATTAACGTTAATATAGGAAGGTGACTATTGGGGAGCAAGACAGTACAATCTTTAAGAAGAAATAAAACTTTTTATTGTGCCAATATAAAATAAATTTCATACAATTGATACCTTCTAAATACTTCCCTTTTTCAGGGTTGTTTGCATAAATAAATAGGAAAACCCAGTATTTTTTTCCTTCAGGTTAATGTCAAATGATCTGAATTGAAAGGATTTTTTCTCTTTGGCTTTCCTTAGAGAAAATGAAATTAAAGTTAGGTATAAATACCTCAATGTGTACAAGACTCTGCCATCATTCCAGATCCTGAGCATCCTATTAGGAGTTGTTATCCAGTGAGCATCAGCCTTCTTGGAATTTCGGAAGAATGTGTCTGGTATCCAGATCTTCCCAACCATGTTGCTGTTTAATCTGAGCACTTTTATAGTGCTGTTGAACTTCAGACGTCTGTCATACCACGTTTGGGCGAAAAATATATCAATTGTATATTCCTGTCGTGTTAACCAGAAATACTGATGAAAACATAGCACTCAGCATTCCACACAACTCCTGATATGCTTTCCTTAATTTCATATGAAGAAACTGTGAGTTACAGAAGGTGATATGAGAACTGATAAAATCAATCGCTTTTGGTGAAGTTTTGAGGCATGTTTTACCAAAGATTATTGTTTTAAAACAATTTATTATTTTACCATTGAGGGTAAAACTAAGGTGCAAGTGAGTGTTATATGCACCTTCCTAATTCTGAGTCCTCCCATCTCAACCCACACCTGCCCAGGTGAGAGAAGAATTATTTATTTCCTTGGATCTAAGACAGGAAAAGCTTGAGCTGACTTAATTTCCTGTTCCCCCTGGTTAATCTCAGAAATGGTGAAGTCTCTGTAGAGGATCTAGGCCTTTTGCATATTATCTCTTAGTGGCAAGAGTGGTAATCTTACTCAGAAATGGTTTTCCTGATTTTGTAGCAATCTGGCAGCTTGGTTTTACAGGAGTTAAACTCTTGCAAAGCATTTGAAAGCAGAGCACATAAAAGTGTGAGGATATGATCAAACTATTATTTTTGCATTTTTTTCAGCATATAGCTCAGTTTTCCTGTCTTGTACAGATTTATAGCTTCTGAGTCCTCCCATCCATAATTAAAATAAGATATAAAAAATAGTATAGGTATGCCACAACATTAAGAACTAATGGAAGCTTTTTAATGTCAAAGTGATGGAGACTGTAACAAGGAAAATGTGCAATCCTTTACCTACCATATTGATAGCATTCACAGGGCCAATGCTATTTACGTACATGTCAGTGTGAATTATTGTCGGTTTAACTGCAAGAGAAACAACAAGAATCAGTAACACCAATGAAGGTCAAAATCAACTACATGAAAGTCAAGCACGAGCATGTTACTATGGCATCTCTCCTCTGTGGTTGTCTCACATTTAAATGTGCATATAAAATAAATACACATTTGCAACAATGTCTTCAGCTTGAAATTAGTTGGAGGCACTTTGAGACAAGTTCTTACAGCACTTATTCTATCAAAACAAATTCCCTTATGCTACGAGAACAAATACTGAAACCAGTGTTGATAGCTTAGAGAGACTTGTCTGACTGAGAGAATCTATATTTTGTGTCAGGTCACAGCAACGCATCAAAACAAAACACTATCAACAAAAGCAAACTTATTTCTCTTATAATGTCTTGCATCACTTGTTTTATATTATAATGCCAAATACAACATGACTGCTGTTGCCTGCAGAGGTGGCTGTAGATAAGTAACAATTTCGTGAGCCCAAAGCCAAAATAAAACTTATGGCTCTAAGACAAAAATTAAGAACAGTTGTTACATTAATTTATTTTGAACTTACTCAATTTCAGCTTTGTTCTTCTTATATGCCTTGGCTACACCATGATTGTTTTTTTTCCCAGATGATTTTAGGAATGCTTTACTTCCTTTGTTTCCAAAGTCTTGGTTTAAGTGAAGACAAATTCCTCTGCTAATTTACACTGTATACATACACTGAAGGTTGACTTCTGTTATCCGTCACTGTGAAAAATTCCTTAGTTTATAAACCTCTATAAACTTGTTAGCTTCCTTCATTTACCTTGTTGCTCTCTGCTTTCCTCTGCCTGCCTCACCCATGAAATCTCTGTGCCTTTTTCTATAATCATATTACTGCTGAATCCTTTTCTGCAGGGGTATTGTCTGCCTGCTCTGTGCACTCATGGGGCTTCTCAAACTGACTTGCAGCAATTCAGGAAGATTTTTTCCTTCAAGGTACCTCCATAATCAGTGGAGAGGAAGATTCCTCCAAAAGGTGATTCAGTCAAATAAGACTTCCATTCTGAGTCCAGGCTTGGCTTTATATACTTAAACGTTGGCTGTGGGAGTCACCTGGGCAGTTTGCCTTTGCTTGACTGCAGTTATCTTTTGTGAACCTCTTCCTCTGTGCCCTAGTTTGTCACCTCCTGCCCTGCTGTGCAAGTGAGGGCCCAGGCTGCACCACTCTGCTGCTGTTGGGGGTTCTGTATCCATCACATCATAAAAGGATTAGACTGTGTTACCCTCTTTTTGGTCTTTCTTTCCAATGTATTATTGTGATTCTCTAACAGCATCTCTTAGGTATAAAAAGAAGAGAAAAACTTGTTTTTTCATTCCCCAGAAGTTAAATTCTGAACTTCCTATGCAGGTAAATTACCACAAGCATCCTGATTCAGAAAATTATAATACTCTTATTAGATGTCTTAGGATAGATTCAGCAATCTTAATTTATGTCAGCTTCCAAAATCATGACTACTTTACATGCCTCTGATGTTTTTCTGCATTGCACTTTATTCCTGTAACTACTTGGAATGGATTCTGCTTTTTGAGTAGTATAATATGATATGAAAATTCTTTTTCTTCATTGCTTAATCAAAAGTGGTCTGAAAACAAAACCAACGTACCTCCTATGTCAGGTCTCAATTTGTTGTCATATCCTTCCAGCAAGCCATTTAAAATAAGAGTCACATCACTCTCATGGACTTTGGGAGTCAAAACCCAAGTCTTATTTGAAGTATAATCTTCATAATCATCATCTCCCTTTTGGGTGGAACTATTAAAGAAATAAAAATGAAAAAAAGAAAAGCCTTGAAAAATACAAATTTGTAGGTAGCTTCTTTGGAAGACAATGCACACACATTTTAGATTTGAATTGTACTGTAAAAACACACACAAAATTTCCCATTTTCAAAATTAGACTCCCAGTAAAGATGCCACATAACAGTTGAGGTAACAGTTCACTTCATCAGCATTTCCTTTTAGTACGGTTGAGATCACATTCTGTCTGTTTGGAGGAACATCAGTGCTTATCACCTTTGTCATGCCTATTTTTTCTCTCATTGACTCAGGTGGGACCTGTTATGAAACAAATCTGTCACTTAGCTTATGCAACTCTCCACCAAAATATCACTTATTATGTACACATTGTTGTTGCTTTACTTCTATTGGAGAGAACGGTTTGGTGAAACACATTACTGACAAGACCAATAACTAGGTTCATTCACACAAACCTTACACAGCTTTTCTCCACTCTGATGAACTTGAGTTTATTGTGCATTTGGAAAGTTGAGCACAAATTTTTGCCAAGGGTTTTCCTTTTCACTTTTGCTAACAGAACTCACAGAGGACAAAAAGTCTGATTGCTGGGGTTTTTCTGCTACTCAGAAGTATGACAACAGATCTAATTCAACCTGCTTAGCACAGTAAAAAAAAGGAAATTTAGTGTCAGAAATGTGTAGACTAGTCTTAATGGATGTTTTGTTTTCTCAAAATCAGTGTCTCCAGTTCTAGAGTAGAACATTGAAACTGCTTTAGAATAAAACATCATCAGATATTTTCACTTCAGAATGTTAGTGGTAATCAGCTGAACAGTGCTAGGCTACTGTATGATTTTTTGCGTAATATTCCAGTGCCCTTCCTGCTTCTGTGACAAAGTTTGAACGCTGCTGGCTAGATATGAAAATCTTAATGATACTACAAATGACTTAAGCCAGTGGATAGAGTTTGGATACCAATGGGTGAAAAGCAGAAAAATTAACTATTTTCCAGTTTCAGCCGGAATCTGTAAAGGAGTTGGAAAGAGCACAGGGAAGTAAATTCTCATGGGGGCTGGATCTTCTGCTTGGCACAGCTGGTCATGGCCATGGGTGCAGTAGTGAAGGGATGACTCCCCCCAGAGCCTGAGAGCCCGCTGAGATCACAGCGACCTTTGCTCAGCTGAGGTCGAGCCCTCTCTTCCCCGCAGCGCTCTCCTGCTGCACCAGCTCGCACCTACTCAGAGTGCAAGGGCCAAAGGCTTTCCCGTGCTGGGCGTTTGGGAGCTGCGAGCCAACGGCACAAACACAACCTCGCTAGGAAAGAGGTCTGGGCTTTTTCTTCTCCCTGGGCACAGCCTAATGGGAAAGGGCTGTAGCTCTTTTTGCCTCTCAGTGTAGGATGCTGCTCCCCAGGAGGTGCTGAAGGCACAGGAACATTTGAAGCAGCTTGAGATTGCATCAGGCTGTAACAACGAGGAGTGTGTAGCATGGAGAGAGAGCTAGTCTTGCTCTGAGCTGAGCTTGGAAGCTGCTGCTGAATCTGATCCACAGCTTTGTTAGGTGTGCTGGGTACCAGCCACCGACTGCAGCCTCCAGGCACCTCCTCACCCGCCCTGCACCAGCCCTGGTATCTGGGAGCTTCAGCTTCCCAGGTCAAGAATTGGCAACCCAACCTCTTCATTCTGGCTCCACAAGCCTGGAGCTGTAGTGTTTTATTAGGAATCAAAAGCAGAGTTTTAATTGGCAATATGGTCCATAGTATTCTGCTGATACTGACAAACAGGTCAATTTAATTAAATTGGGAGAATTTTTTTTTATTCAGTTGTCTGGAGTTCAAAGATCTAATTGTAATTCAAAGAAAGGCAATTGAAGCCAAATTCTCCCTCCTGGAGGAAAGGAAATGCTTCTAAATAAAGTTTTTGCAAACAGAAGGCACTGGATTACATGTTTTCAAACTATGCAAAGTGAATGAAAAAAAAAAGTTTATTTATAAAAACCTTATTCCTGTTTTATAACCAATTAGGCAACTATTCTCTGAAAAGAATATCTTTTTCTGAATGGAAAAGAAAAAGTAAACCAAATGCATTCTTTCACAAAGGCAACATGTTACTGAATATCAGTGCAATGAGAATGCTTCACAGTTCAAACCAGCTAATTAGTGGAGTCTGGTCATCTAGACAGTGCAAGATAAGTATGTTTGCCTAGAAGTTTTTGCAGATCCAGAACAACCTTACTGAACAGCAGGCCACAGTAACTGAAACTTCCTTTCCTTCTTGGGAATTATTTGTATGACAGAAATAGCTACCTGTTTGCTCATCTCTCATCTCAATCCATTTTGGTACACCACATCTCCAAAAACAGCAAATGCTTTATGAAATTAGTGGGAGACAGAGGAGGGAAAACACAGCCAATGTAGCTGGGGAAAAATGCTACTGAATTCCAGCTTTTATAAGAATTCCACAAGGGTCATAAGTTAGCATGGGTATGCAATTGTCTGTCTGTGTAAACCTGCATTCCAGCCAGAAAAATCAGACGTGCTTTTCTATCCAAATGAGCAGAGCTTTAGCCATGCAATGCCATTAATACAATGAAAAATATAATGATAAAGCCCTTTTCATCTCCTTAAGATTTTCAAATCGGTCCTTCTGATTATATGGTGGCTGAAATTTTGCAAGTGCTTTTTAATATCCAAACCAAATTTGTTAAAGTCTAGATTATACCCAAATGCATATTGAAATCTATTTTTATTTTTCTGACTGCTGGAAATTTTCAAATCTAGTAATACAGATATGAAAAGAAAAACGTAGTTACCTATTTGCAGGTTAAACTATAATTTTTGAACATTTCATCTTTCAGACACTGATACAAAATCCCACTTTGAGATATTTCCACTGTGATATTAATGCCCCTGTAAGATGTCTGCAAAACTGGTTTACATACATCCATAAATACTTACATTTCCCTAGCTGGAAAAGAGATTACTTAAGAGGGTCAGAAGCCAAGCTTGAAACTTCAAGCTGTAGAGTAATTAAAGTTAGAAGGCACTTTTGGAGGTCATCTGGTCCAATCCCTTCTCAGTTTGCCAGCTGAGTCTGCACGTGGTGGCTCTGATGGCAATCACTTACAATTATAGATCACAGAATCACCGAATCACAGGGTTGGAAGAGACCTCCAAGATCATCGAGTCCAACCCAACCCTAACACCTCAGCTAAACCATGGCACTGAGTGCCACATCCAGTCTGGTCTTAAACACATCCAGAGATGGTGAATCCACCGCCTCCCCAAGCAGAGCATTCCAATACTTTATCACCCTTTCTGTAAGAAAGGGTATATAGGTATGTGTAACCACAAGTGTGTAACATTCAGGGGACTGACTCTTCGTATGTCTCAAATTACTTGAAATATATCTTCACAAAGCAGGAAGAGGGCAGAAATTACTGCTGCTAATAAGCATATATTAGTTTAGATCTGATTTTCTCAATAATATATGCAAAGACCTATAAAATGGTATCTCACTCTACAGTTACATAAAAAACTCATTCTGCCAATGAGATTTTTACCATGGCTAAAGAGGGTTGAACTAATGTTTTTTATCTTCCTCCCTAAAACAAACACATACTAATCCTAATCCTGCATTGAAGTTGTTACGTGATTTGTAATATTTATGTAGCTCTTTTGAGTGCTCATTACTGAGGAGTAACTCAGCACAAGTATAGGTGCAAGTATAATATCTGTGGGCAGAGGTAGCCACTGCAGGTAGCACTAGGGTCACCAACCAGGGGAAAAAGGATTAATGAAATGATGCTCATTTCCATTGTCATAGCCTCCATTATGGGCCCCTTAGCACTAAAGGCATGATTTCTATACTGGAAATACATTAAAATTGTAGAAAAGGATATCTCTGCTGGGAAATCACTGATGCATTAGGAAAACAATTTTTTCCATCTTCTTTATTGATCCTTCTTCAGAAGACATGGTCAAGCCCATTACTTAAATCTTTCATTAATGTGCTGATACACCATTGTTTTAGCAGCACAAAGCCACAGAAGTCCACATTACAGTTTGGGAATCTATTTTTTTTTTAAATAAATTCAGCATGATTTCTTTTCTTTTGTTCCCTGGAAGTTAGTTTGATGCCTATGTAAAAATAATCAGCACTTCAGTAAAATCTAACAAACAATTATATTAATGGTATATAACAGTCTTACATTATTATGCTTTCAAGCCTTTTGGCTTTAATTCTTTAGTTCAAAAATTAATATAAAGCATAAGTTACTCATTTCAAAACTACTGTGTTTTAGTTAATTGCTAACATAAAGTCAACACTATAACCTTGGATGATCTCTGCTGTCACCTCTATAACAGAGACACTCTAATGTGATTTCCACAATAATCATATGCAATGTTTCTTGGAAAGACAATAATACCATGTGTTGGTAGAGATAGGCCATGCATTATTTAATATCAGACAGCAGCAATAATTTTACAGTTTAAATTGGGGGACAGATTGGGCACATCTTATTTAAGTAGTGAGCAATAACTCACAAAGGATATCCCTTTGAAATAAGGTGTTATTTCCTAATCCACAGGAACATGATTTTCACAACTTGTTACAAGGAGTAGATGGGAAAGGATCCTCTGGCAAAAAAACCTTCCATGGCTGGTCAGTCTTTCAGCCTTCAGACATGAGGTCACATATTCACCTCCTCAAAATCTCTGTAGTTCCAGTGACTCTAAGTGAGTTATGCCAGTTTGTACCTGCTGTGGCTCTGTCCTCTAATTTTTCTAAATATACAAAACTAATTTGAACAATTACCAAGAATTTTGTTGGGAAACTTCACCTAAGATTTAATTGCTGATACTGCATTGCTCTTTACAAGCAGAATCATAGTAGCTACTAAGTGCCTAAAAGGAAAGACCTGTAGCAGTACTGAATACCTAATGACTAAATAGTTTAAATCTAATTAAAAACTTAAGTTTATTTGTCAAAAAACCTGTAGAATTTCATCTTTTATACAAAGCAGGCTATAGACCTTTCAGCAAAGATTTATTAAACTACTTGGATGTAAACTGAGCTTTCCACTGAAAGCACCAATGTTTTCTATCTCTCAGGGAACAACTGAAACAAGGCTTGCCAATTCACCTAACGGCACTGTTTAATTTAATGAAGAGTCAAGTTCGATTCATTCCCTGATGTGCATAAAAAATTACCCTAATGTATAGGTCATACATTATTCATGGTGATAATATGGTCCCTGGGAAGGAAAGATGTATCCCAGGTTCCCACTGTGGATACAGAGATGCTGTATGCAGAGGTGACCTATGAGTATGTGGAGAGAGCAGATGTGGAAGAGAATATAGTGTTTCTGGATATCTAACAGTGTCTAAATTCTCCCTTGTTGACTCACATTTTAAGTAATGGTATCTTGAATGAAGCAGAAAATATTTTCACAAAGCTGTGTCAAGGATTCTCTTGTCCTGTTTGTGTTTCTGTTATGTCCATTTGTGTTGTTTAAATCCCAAGGCTATGCCCAGGACTGACTTAATATTCTTACCATAAAAATAGCACCCTATGTTCTCTTTTACTACTAAATGTTTATCACAAATACCCAACCTTTGATTTTATTAGGACTGCAAATCATGAAATGCAAAGATTAATCTCTTCCCAAATCATTTCCCACATCAAAGATGGAAACTTGGATGCTTTGCTTAGAGAGGAAAAGAGAAGATACAGTCAGTTATCAGAAGTTCCATAACAGAAAATAAAGTTGACAATTTCAACTAAGAAATCTGAGACTGAGAAACTGTCTTGTAGTCCTACTCCCTTCACCTAGAGTTGTGCTGCTGCTGCAACTACAATTCTGGATGAAGTTATAATGTGCCAGAAGAGCCTGAAATCCTGGATTCACAGAGTTTTCAGCGAAGTCAGTTTCACATGGCCCCAAGGGATTATAAGGTGTGTTTTGGCCATTTGATGTAGTCATGTAGTAAGGCAGGCTGAGGAAGTTCACAGGAGGAAAGGAAATAGTTTTGACCTCTATTCAGTGGTTTGGGTGGTCACCTGTACAAGGTAGTTTATTTCCCAGGCACTGCTTCTGCTGCAGCTATCATTCCATGTACTACTCAAATTATGTGGCGTAGTTAAAATCTTGGCATGAAATGATTATTGCTTAAAAAAAAGCAAAGCTAAATTTTTCTGTCATCCCGAAGTCACAGAGGAACTGAAGTGCATACGAAAACAATTATTAAAATAATATTACAGTTCTCATAAAGAAATAGGTACAGCCGAAACACTTAGATTATGGGACTGGGCACACAAGTCTCAAAATGGTTGTTTAAGCACCAGAAATTACTAGAGGACCACAAATGAGTGCTCCCAGAAGTGACTTCTCAGTCATCTTTACTGGACATGAAGGCCCCAAACTGCCAGCAATGAGTCATTTCTGAAAGCTGTGCCTGCCCTGAGATTTAAAGGCTGTCTGAATTCCTGTGAACATTTATACTCTGTTCCCCTGAGGAGATGATACCTGGCAACACAGCACCTATGGATCTGTGGATTTTACAGGCTTTCTTGTACTCATTCAGCAACTCCCAGCAACCTCACTGGTGCTTGTCAGCCATTTCGAGTGAAGCAGTCCAGTTCTTAAACCTCTTCACAGACTTCTAAAATATTATAATGGCAGTGGTGGTTTTGTTTTAGTGTCTATAAAGCTGTCAGCCATAGCAGACTGGTTTATCTTACAGTCCTTCTATATCTTGCCCAAGACATGCACTCACATTAACTACTGCACTTAAGACGTAGTAAGTTTTAGCTCTTTGTAACTATTGTTAAAGCATCTATTTTCCATATTTTCAGATTCAGCTAATGTGGCTACAGCAAGTGTTTATAAAGAAAGGTTTAAAATGAAAAATTTAACTTGGTTTATGTTTTGTTTCATTCCTGTCAGTTCATGAAAACACTTTTTAAAAAACAAAGCCCTTTGGAGTGCATTTATTGAGAGTGCTAACAATAAAACTTCTGGTTTGCAGTATTTACTGTGTTTTCTAGTTCACCGTGCTGAAAAATTGTAGTGCAATTTTTGTATTGCACAACTGATTGGGTTCAAGTAGTGAGTGACCATGAGGATTACTGTCCCTTTTAAAATATTTCTAGTAGCAAAAAAATGGGCTCACAGCCAGTTGTCACAAAAATTACCAGGAACAGGGACCAGTGTTAGCAGCCATGGCAAAGAACCAAAAGCTGAAATGTAGCACCCAGTCTAGAATCTGTTTCTTCAGCAGAACATTGAGGTATATTGTGAAATAAGTTGATAAGGGATTTACTTCTCCAGGTCTATCAGAGCAGATTGGAGTTCTTAACCAAAGCTGAATTACACCACAATATAAAAGTTGTGGATATGGAGGGGAATTGTATGTTACCCCGAGGGAGGATAGCAAAGTGTAAAGAGATGAAGGAAAGTTTAGGCCAGTAAGGAATGGAAAGATAATTATAGAAACAAGCATACATCATTCATTTTGAAAAGCCTGAACTTGAAGTGCAACATTTATAGTTACTAGAGCTCTGGAGGAGTCTGAGATGTGATCAGATGATTCAGATAAGCCTCCATAACTTAAGACAATTTTTTTTTTTTTTTTTTTTTTTTTGGGCTGGAAGTCTGTACCACTATATTTCCTTATATTTTATTTACTGGAGCTTATGTAATCTACTTCTGTATCTGTTTTCACTGTGGTTATGGCTACTTGTGTTAGCAGCAAGCAAAAGCATTAGAAACAAACAAAAAAGGGAGAAATAGCTACAGCAATTCTGCGTCAATCACAGGGCTAGCTTGAGTTGATCTGCTTTAGGAAGGTATCTAGCTATATCTAAGTGTAAAAAGTTTAATCTTGAAATTATGTGAGCCTCAGAAGTTTTCTATTTTGTTATACATTCCTCTTTTTGCCACTCCTCTCCCCTTCCATCACCTTCTCTCTTTTTAAAGTTTTTTTTATTTTTTTAACCTATCCATCTCTGAATGTGAAATCTAAGGCACCTGGAGCATGATTTTTGCCTGTTGCTATTGCTCAGCTCCTGCAGTTTTCTACTATAGCTAGCAAATCTCAAGAGAAGGAGTAAAAGACCATTACTGAAATGTGATTTGACTCGGTCGGTTTTAGTTTGAGCTCACTTCATTTTTTCTGGCTGTGTTTTATTGTATGTAATTGTCATCTGTTAGTATTCCATGTGATATCTCTTCCCCAATGGCGTAAATTGCTTTTATAAAAGATTGCTCTAAAATCTCACTATAAATTAAAAAGCTCAATTCTCTTCTCAGTGACTAAGATTAGGAAAACATGGATGTCCTCCAGCCATCTATTTAAACAACATTAATTCAAAATCCCCAATCCTATTCCTCAATTAGACCTGAGAAACAAAAACATAGGTTCTTGTTCTGTAATACCCTATGAGGCACTCATATTTGTGGGTTTTTCAAAATTCTTGCACAATGTTTTTCTGTATTTTGTCTGCATGGTAATTTCACCCAGAAGGAAGTCACTTCTGGAATCAATCACTCATGATGAAGTCATCTCATCACTATCATCTGTCAATGTTTCAAAACAAACATGTGAGGTGCTAGAAATGTCAGCAGTTTTGCTTATTGAGTAACACTCCTGAGCATTTTTTGAGATTTAAAATACTGGGTTTTTTTTAATTGGTCTACCAGCATGAGCTATAAATTCAAGTTAGGCTGAACATAAATTCAAACTGAGCTGAATATAAATCCTTATTAGAATTAAATCTGTCAGAGAATGTTTTCATTCTCTTCTTCTACATCTCAGTACACAGAAGAGCACTATAATGAAGTGTTCCTCACGTTGGGCCAGGAGCCAGGAACATGGAATGCTCATCCCAGCTAAAGGACTACTGTCCTACTTGCTATGCTAAGCCAAGTGGTGTCTTCTCTGCATGTAAGTGTAAACCATTTCTAAAACATCAATAAGCACATTAATGTTCCTTATTATTTGTGTTTGATGAAGACTGGGTATGATGCTAAACCATCTCATGATGGAGGAAGAAACAATCCCTAACCATTCCTTAGGGAATGAATTTGCATTGTGCTTATGAGCAACATTAAAGCTTAGATTGTTGGTAAAACAAGTGGGCCAGATAAGTCCTCAATATTTAGGGAGCCAGACAAAAATAAATATGAAACTAGTATAGGCTTATTCTGAGTATATTAATAATTCTTACTTCTCTCAGATCATGGAAGTATCATTACTAGAATGTTTTAGATAAAAAAGTGTCTGAAGAAAGAGCTGAATGAACAGAAAATAGCTGCTCAACAGACGTCTTTAATTACATCATGATGTAGCTAACTCATTCACAAAATTAGAGTAAGCAAATGGTGAAAATTAAACCGGTTTTTTGTTGTTTCTTTTTTAAACAATGCTTCTGATTTAACTTCATTTTTAATGCACGGTAACCAATAGTAACCCATGTGCTCCCACATAAACCAACTTATATCATGCAAGACGCTGTTTGCACTCATGCTCATAAAACAGACTGTGCAGGGGTGGATGTGGAATTTAGTTCTGATAGCAGGGTAGATGTGTGATACATTAAGAATGCAAGTGGCAAACTAATGTCTCTATGTCAGCTGAGTAGGAAAACTGTCAACAAGTGTTCTGCAATTCCCCTATGGAATTGATTTGTTTTGATGGAGTTTCTTTGGTGGTTGGTACTATCAGGGTGGCTTCACATCAGGGTCTCCTTAATCCCGTGGGACATATAAGCATGCCAGCTTCTGGGTAAGGACTGTCAGCACCTCTGCTCTAAAATGCACCCAGGCAGGGTTTGTCTCCTGTTTAACCTGGAGAAAAGGAGGTTTAGGGGGGACCTTATCACTCCCTACACCTCCCTGACAGGAGGTTGTAGCCAGGTGGGGGTCAGTCTCTTTTGCCAGGCAACAAGGGATAGCACAAGAGGAAACAGCCTCAGGTTGCACCAGGGGAGGTTTAGGTTGGATGTTAGGAAAAAATTCTTCACTGAAAGGGTTGTCTGGCATTGGAACAGACTGCCCAGAGAAGTGCTGGAGTCACCAGCCCAGAAGCGTTCAAGCCATGTGGATGTGATACTTGGGGACATAGTTTAGTGGTGAACATGGCAGTGGGGAGTTAATGACACGACTTAATGATTTTAGAAGCCTTTTCCAGCCTTAATAATTCCCTAATTCTGTGCCTTTACCCTGCTATACTGTATTCCAAATCCACTTCTCAATGCCTCTGCTGTTGTAGTACACTTGTATTTCTCTGCACTGCGCAGTGATGTCAGCAACTCATTCTCCATGGAGCCATGGCTTGTCACTATTTTCTACATAAAACTCTGGTTGTACCATACAAAAAGTCAAATAAATTAGCCATAGATGCCTGGTCAATTAGATGAATGGCTATGGCAGCTAAACCAAGTAAAAGGGAGCTGTGGGCAGGTCAAGGGGAGTTCAGCCCCTGAGGAGCCTCTGTCCTGAGGCCGTGCAGGCTCAGTGAAAGCGGTGGCTGTGGTGCGTTGCTGGGCTGCAGCTGCAGTTCACACATGGTGCTTCCAAAAATCATCACATAAATTGTGATGCAAAGCTGCTACATCTTACTTGCCTATTTATGCCCCACTTTTCTGGACACAATTTCAAAAAGAAATGCTAGGGTCCCGAAAATTTTCTAAAAAGCATACTTTGGATGTGTTGTCCATAGACACTCTTAAGTATATTCAGCTTTATATGCAAGAATTTAAAAATCTTGTTTCTGAAAAAAATTGTCAATTATTTTAAAGGTCCTAACTAATAAATACTATGGTGACTCTGTAACTTTATTTTAGTGAGAAGAAACTGTGTCTGGGCTCACTCAGTGTCTAATCTTTTTTTCTCTTTCTATCACTCTCCAATAAGTAAAATGTAAGGCACATAACATGCAAATTCTATTTAGCTCTGAAGTTTTTGACGTTTGAGTGGGCTAGGCATAATGATCACTGCAAAGCCTACCTTCCCATCCCTTGCATTTGAATGTGACTATTAAGGCTCGTCAAAACACCAGGAAAGTAGGAGCAATTTCTATTCCATACACATACAAACATATATCTCCCAGAATTTTCTTTTTCCTCCACAAATATTACCTTTTTTTTTTAACTCTTGTCAGCATTATAGAATTTTACTTTCTAAATTATCATTGCTCTAATTATGGTCAGAGAAGTTTTTCTTTGTGAAAGGCAAGAAAATTCTAAAGAGAAAGCTAGTAGAAACTTGTTTTATAAGGAGATGTTATTCAGGCCTAGAGAAAGCTGGATGCCTCATAACTGGAAAAGAGAACAAGAGTAAGAACAACAACCAAGTACAAGCAGAAGCTATGAGTGGGTTTGATTAATGTGTGTAATTGGCTACAAGGGTCAGAAGTAGTATGGATATAGACATATTTCAAAAGCATTATTTTGAAACACTGCATTGGGAGCCAAGTTTATCCAGCACTATTACCAATTTATTTCTGAAGTTTCTGGAGAGAAGAAACCATATTAAGGTCTAAGAGATGTAGACTCTTGTAACTAGAGTTTCAAAATATGTTTAGCAATGGAATAATACAGGGTGCTGAAGATGCTACAGAGACTGATACAAAGGCCAGAAAGACATACAGTGGTGAAAATGTTTCCTTCAGTTTGAGAGATTATATAAGAGGATTTTTTTTTCTCCTTGTCTCCTCATCTCCTGCAGCTCTGTACTGCGGCTAAGTCAAAGGATCCACTAAATGTGCTGCAGAGACTGTTTCAGTTGAAAAACCTAAGTGTCCATATATTCAGGCCACAGTGTCCAGTTCCCCATCAGGTTTCCTCGGTTCCAGCAGAGCTCTGTAGAGCACCCACCATGGCACGACAGCAGTGAGCTTTAAAGGTGAATTGATACAAGACCAAGCAGGGACAGGCAGATGTTACCATATGGATTTCTGGGTCATCTTGGATTAGTCCTTGGCCAGCTGTTGGGGTCTCCCCAGAAGAGATGCAAGCACCAGCTACATGTGGTGTCATTTATGGAGGTTGTACTTGTTGTGACCATTGAAGCAAGGTCCACAAAGGAATTTGGGGTAGCTGCACAAAGCATCACGGCAACTCAGAACAGGCTCATTGGCAAAACGCAGAGGGTTTCAGACCCCCCTTTCTATGAGCACAGAGGAGGCACCATGAGGCTTCAGAGGTTTTGTTGGTCCTTTATGGGTCTTACCCAAACTGCATAATCAAGAACTCTTTAAAAATAAGAGTCTTCCCATGACTTGAGCAGATGCTGATGGGACCATCAGGTGAGGATGGACACCTGCAAAGCCCTAAAATTAATGGGAGACGAGCAGAAGCTAAGGCTAAAGATGTTTTACTAATCATAGCATATCTCCCACATGGATAAATCCATCTTCAGTTTTCCCCTGCTACAGATCCAGCAGCTTTTTATCAGCTACAGACTTATGCAGAATAACTGACAGAGTATTGATAAGAAGAAATTCCACTGGAAGCCACTGAAGTAAAACTTTACATGCAATTTATCCTCCTGAGATCCTGGGGAATTTGGCAAACACACCTCAGGATAATTTGTTTAGTAAAAAACAGGTGCTATTCTAAACTCTGGAGTTTTCCAGGACAGATTACCAAAGAAATAATTTAGAAGAGAGGACATAAATGGAATACATTTGCTGGCAAATGTTGCATTTTTAGCTCATATCTGTCAGATTTTCCAGGATTATGCTTTCCATACTGCCAGCTGCTCAGTATTCCAATCCTTGTGCAGAAAACCGTGTTGGTAAACATTTAAACACAAATGAAAGTGTTTTCCTGAATAAAGGCTTGAATGCTTAAAACCTTGCAAAACTGAAGCCCAGCTTAGCTGCCTCAGCCTGTTTTCCAAGATGTGGTTGCAGACATGATATCTTTGTTAAAGAAATACATTGTTTACATACCATTTGGAATTGTTGCTCCTTAACTAAAATAGAGGCACTATTTAAAATATGCACTATTTATGATTTGACATAATTTCACTATTGAACTTATGGGCTTTTTCATTAAATCCTTTCATTACTATTTTATTGAGGAGCTCAGAACCTTGTATATGCAGGTAATGATTGCAGATAACAAATGTTTCTCATTTTTCAGTCTGAATATATGTTGCATTGAATTTAATCATGTCTGTGCTTATCTACTATAGAGAGATGAAAAGAGAGCCTTGGGGATGGTAACAGAAGAATTTATTTCACAGATATAGTACCTTTCCTCTTTTTTTTTTCCCTCCTTATCAAATTATATAATTAAAGCTGCTAACAGTTTTCCCTTCTACTACTCGCCATAAGCCTTCACATACTCAGAACTTTTTCAAAGTTACCATAAGAGCTGAATAACTTGGTTTCTGGCCAAAGATAAATTATATTTCAAAACCTACAATAAAATCCACTTTTTGAAATCAGTAAGGCTAAACTTATTCCTATTCCCTTTTAATATCAAATCTATATATGGGTTGTTTTCACACATATAATCTCTAGATGATGGAATAGTAAATTTTGGAACTCATTATAGAAATAATCCTTATTAAGAAGTATACAAGAGTAAAAGCTGTTGGCTATTAAGTGGTTAAAATGCATTGAGTGGGTAAAACAGTGGTTGAAAGTGGTTAGATATTAATAGCAGGTAATTTGGAGTTGCTTAATTTAATTTCAGAGCAATGAACTGTCCCTGGAAGTGCTGGTGGCATGTGGTGAGAGGAAAGATACACTGTCCTCACCTGGACAAAATAGCAGTACCTTAGACTGACAACCTTCTGACATCAAGGAGGCAGAGCTGGATCTGGATCACAATAACCAGTGCAGAGAAGAATATTTTCATGTTGTTCACCATTGATTCTTAAATATGGGTTTCAGAGCCTTTTTAGTTATGCTGGACAGGGAATTTAGGAATTTGGCCCAAAAGATTTGTCATGACTTTAATCTCATGTGCTACATTAGAGCCTTATTAAGGTTTTAAGTAATTTTAAGTGCATGTTATAAGTCTTTAAAGCAGCTTAGTGAGGTTTTTTAGCATTTCCTTTAGAAACCAAGAAATAAAATGAGAAAAGTCATTGTTAATGTATTGTTGATTGTTCTTGCCCCAAAGAGCTTACAAATGTCCAATATGTTTATTCAATACAATGTGGTCAGTGATACTGGTTAATTATTTGCTGTCAGTAACAGAGTAGCAATATTTGTAATTGTATTCTAAGGACCTCCAAGTATTTTGCTGCTGGCAACCTTCCCCTCTTCCAAATCCTCACCTTCCTAGAAAATAGTGGCTTCTTTACTCCATTACAAAACAAAATTTTAAACACATTTGAGCCCTCACGGGCTGGAGGAGCAGAATGCATCATTTAAGCTACATATAGAGAAGACAAAAGGTGTCTTTTCAGTATTCAAGTTCACCTACTAAGACAGAACTTTGCAGTGAAAATATTATTACATGGGTCACACACCCCATCTTCTTTTGGAAGCCACTACCAGCTTTCTCTCGTGTGTTCTTGTTCATGTGAGGAATGTCTCTGGTCTCTGACTCTCAAAATATTTACCCAGGCTGTCTCCACTTCATGTAAACGGTTGCTCTGCATTTGTCATCTTTGTTAGTTTGAACATGATAACTCATCTTCCCAATCCCTGCACTTGTTTTCTATTTGGAGCATAGCAGGCTTCTTGTCACTATATCAAAATTGTTGCATCATTCCAGTCTTCATAATTCACTTCCAGACCAGGTTCAGTTCTGCCTCTTATTCATAGCAAGTGTACAACCTTCCTGGATTCCTAGCTGAAGTCTTTACTCTGTGAATTAAGTAACTCTAAGGGCTATCAGTAATTCAGCTAAGAAGGTCAAGCTGACTGTAATTTTAATTATATATCAATTATTTGGTGGCATTCTTCATTCACCGATATTTGTGTACCTGTTTTCCTTTCCTATTTTATCTGTTTGGGCCATGGTATCACAGTTGTCTT
Source organism: Picathartes gymnocephalus (assembly GCA_013390045.1). Taxonomy (NCBI): domain Eukaryota; kingdom Metazoa; phylum Chordata; class Aves; order Passeriformes; family Picathartidae; genus Picathartes; species Picathartes gymnocephalus. The sequence goes on from WEKY01008211.1 coordinate 55,803, forward strand.
GAAAATATTGTCCATTTACAAAAATAAGAATGAGCTAATGGTTTACATATATAATTATGATATTGATCTTTGGGGGGGTCAGGTGAATATTTTTCTGCACAGAGAATCAGTTTAAAAGCTTAAATTTTGGAAGAATGGCTCTTAGGGCTATAAAAGTAGAAACCAGAGGCATTGATCAGTGTAGCAGAGGGGAAAAGTCATTGTAGACTCCCTGATAAAGTGTTTTCCCTTGCCTGCTTCAGTATCTGCTGTCCACCTTACTGAGGCCCTTTTAGCGTTACTCTGTAGTGTGAAGTATTTTGTGTCTTCAGCAGTTTTTGGAGAGGAAAAGCAGAGTACAAACTCTACCACCCTCACATGGGATGTACACAAAATGGCCAAGAGATAACTGATCTTTGTGTCTGATTACCATGGGCACCTCTCATCCTGCTTTGGTGACACATCTCTCCAGCTTCGGCAAATGTCTGTGTGGTTCAGTAGCTCCCAGAATTGTATCGCTTAATAATATATTGACTAATACATTGATTAGTTTAGTAAGGCTTTCTAGCATTATCTGATTAATTGCTCTTAATGTTCTCTTTCTTATTCTTTCTCCTGCTATCTCTTTTTCTCTCTCTTGAAAAATAATCTAAGGGAATTAAATGAAAGTGGAATTTAGTGGATAATCCTCAATCTGTTGCAGCAGGCAGATTTCTGTTTGGATCTGAAGATATCTTGCTACGGATTAACAAAAGCTTCATGTGACCAGAACATGCTATTTGTGTTATGCAATATCACATTGAACCACTAGTGAAGGAAAACATTCTTTTCCTCATATCACACACTTTTTTGGGGAGAACAATTCTGGCAGAAGATTATTATGAGTAGGCATGAGATCCCCTTTAAGGTGCATTTCTCATCAATGTATAGAACCAGAAGCAGTTTTCAGCAGAACATGGAGCTTTCAAGAAGATAAATAGCTCAGAAGAAGAGGTAGCCTTTTATCTCAAGGGTCCACATCAAAATCCAAGATGACATTCAGTAAAAAATACAATTTCATACATGACTACCTGCATCATTTGGAAAGAGCTAATGCAAGCATAAAAGTAAATAACTTCTTATTCCATTCCTTCCAAAAGATCATTATTATCCTTCATTTATTTTAAATAGCTTTTTTACATATATTAATCTTTTATTTCTGGTAATAATCTGTGTATGTTGGTTTAGGTATGGTAAAAATGATATTTCTTTAAAGTTTTGCTGGCTGTCTATGAACAGATGAAAGTTCTATCTTGTAAGGCTAATATTTAGTTTCATACACAATGGCCAGATTTCACAGCTAGGCCTACACATTGTGTTGTTCTTTACTGAATATGTGTGAAAATGTCCTTCCACTAGATCTGAAAAAATAGAACTGATCCTCAATATATGAAAATCTGTTTTAAACAATGGTGATTTTCTTTTTTAGTGGTGATCAACTGTTGCACTAAGATTCTTGTATGATTTACTGAATTTCTATTGCCTGCTATTACTCTGCAGTAATCATAATGTAGTCATTACTCTGGGTCAAATCAGTGGTATTTTGTGCCATGTATTTTGCTTCTGGCAGCTGCCAATAGCAGAGGATAAGAGCAAAAGATAAAGGCAGAAATATCCCTGGTAAAATCTCTCCTCTTCCAGAAACATTCAGCTAGAGATTTCCTACAATGAAATGCTATCACCGAGTTTAATGGATGTTAAAATATTTTTCTTCTCTTTGAATCTATATAAATATATTGGCTCTGCACCACCTCACTTATTTAAAAGAAAAACATTTTTGTAAGTTTTCAGGCAGGGATAATATCCTTGCATGTACTATGCCCTTTATATAAGAGAGAACAAGTAAAGCTGCTGTAGTCAACTTTTTCTGTGTTGCTTAGGACATCACATGAAAAAACATTATGCAGCTGAGGTAGTCATTTACATGGGAAGGTATTTGTTACATTTCTCTTCTGCTTGTGCAGTCACTGGTGGTTTTCATCAGCATTAAAGCCTCCTTTTTCTGACAGCAGTTGTGTTAAAAATATTACTGTTATATAAATAAGAGGATATCACCGTGTGTCAGACTGAATACCCAATATTCAGTCTGACCAGACTCGCATATTAATTTCCTGCCACAACCATACAAATACCCCAGAATCACACCAGACATAATCCTCACTATTCTCTCAATAGTTTTCTTCAACCTACCACCATCACCCCTCTTTTACCTCAGTTTGTCTGAGGCAGTTGGCAGGTGTTGGAACTTGTGAAAATATGTATCTCCCTCTACCCACTCTTTTTTCATATGGATGAAAAAAGCTACGTAGTTCTTTTGTAAATTTCTCACATTCTGATATAAATTAAGTTCTAACCACTTCATATGACAAATTTAAAAGCAAGTAATATTATTTTCTGTTTTTCTGTTTCCTTCGCTTTCTGGCTTAATGCAAAACTAAATTTCTTCTTAATTAGAAGAATCAAATAAGCAGGTTACTTCTGGATATCAAAATAGGAAACCAGACTAAAATCAAACAGTACAGCTCCCACTTACTGCACCAGAGATCTTCTGAGGCAGGTGCTCACCTAAATAAAATCCCGGTAAAGACATTCCACCTCCACAAGTATACACTCTAGGTGAATTCAGACTCTCATGCTCTGCTTTTTACAGCATCGTGACAATTTAGGCCATAATCCCTTATCACAAGGAAGCATGCAGTGAATGCTAAGTTTAAAGTAATCAAAAGTCATTCACCAAATTGAGTCTAAAAAGATCAGTACATCTAGAATGGACACTTTATTCATTGGTGCTCAATGAGTTTTAGTCTCATTCTATGAGAAAGGATCTTCTTTATCTAATAATAATTATAGTTACCTGACTATGGTGATGGGCTCTTTTTTCCTGGAATTTATGGTTCTTTCCTGGTACTTTCTGCAGTCTTTTTATTCATTGTATAAGGAATGTATCTTGTTCTAAGTAAACAGCTTCCTGCTTTCAGCCCAGAGAGTTTACATCTAATTCCAATGAAGGTATCTGGATGTCAATTTCTGTAATCAGCTGTCATATCTTTTCTAAGAAAACAAACACATCTCTTTCTCCTATGTTGCCAAAAAGCCTCCCCAGTTCTTGTTCAGAACTTCCATTCACAGAAAACAACTCATTTTCTAGAATAGAGAAATTCTTTTTTGTCCAGAGGGCCAGGAAAAGACCTATGTGCCACTTAAGATCAATTTACATTACAGTCTGTGGGCTGAAGTGGAGTGTAAAGTTTTAGCTGATCATCTGTATAGAATCAAAAAGAAGGAATGAAGGAAAAAATACTTAGATGTATTGTAAATGAGTTAGCTGGAATGTAGGTTGAGAGCTTTCTGCAGAAGCATTATGCAGTGTAAGAAACACTTTTTGAAGATCCTTACTTAGTTATAATTTAACTTTGGGTGATTTCCCAGTAGTTAGATGAGCACAAAACTACCTGTAAGAATCTATTCTGGATATACCCTGGCTTTTCCTTCAGCAATGGACTGACTTCAGTGGAACGGGGATTACTGAGAAAATGAAATGAAGCCTGCCATGTGAGAAGATTCCCAGAACTGCTGAGATTTTCAGCATCAGATGTTGGATAGAATGTTGGTTTCTTAGTAGGCAAAACTGGGGAAATGGACAATTATATCTTATCATTCATGTTAAAAGAAATGTGTATTGCAATAGAAATCTGTTTTAAAAAATGCAATATTAAAAAGGCTATGGAGCATGACAATGAAAAAAAAAACAAAACTCTTCAGCTCTGGCATCCTATGTCAGGTTTCAGGGTTTTTTTTTTCTTAATCTGTATATTTATATATATGTGTCCAGACTCTTTTCAGTGGTGCCCAGCAACAGGACAAGGAGTTATGGCCATAAACAGAAATGCAAGAAGTTCCATCTTAACACGAGGAAGAACTTGTTGATGTTAAGGGTGGCAGAGCCCTGGAACAACTGCCCAGGGAAGTTCCTGTAGTCTCCCTCTCTGGAGACATCTGAAACCCACCTGCTCTATGTGACCCTGCCTTGGCTGGAGGGTTGGACTGGATGATCTCCAGAGGTCCCTTCCAACCCTAATGATTCAGTGATTCTGTGATTTTCTGAGCTTGAATTCACACTAATCAAGCCCCCAGCTTCCGCTTTGTTCTTCACTTGCAGCCTTACACAAGTCACTGCCAGTCTCACACAAGCCACCTCTTTTTCTGCATTGAAGTTTTCTGTGAGTGGGGCTGCAGCTGCAATGGTTTGCAAGGCTGCGGTTCAGGTTGTACCAACAGAGAACCCCAGTATGCTCCAGCTATCCTGATGAATGCCAAAAAATCAGTAATCAAATGATCGCCCTGCTAGAATCCCTGTATGTAGGAATATATAGAACTTTTACAGCTTTTGCACTCACTGTAACAAGGGGAAGGCTGCAGGGTACCGAGCCAGCTTCAAGTGAGCCCGTGCACCTCTCTCTGCAGCACGGTGCCAGTCAGAGCTGTTGGCCTTAAAACTGCCTCTGCTTTGGAGCTTGCCTGGATGCATGTCTACAAGGTACTGGAAAAAGTCAACCATCCTGTAAGCATGTGCATCTGTTACTGCTCACCTGTGTCTAACGCTTTATCTTATAATTTAATAATTCATTATTCAATTCACAATTCAGTTCTCTATTGGAAAAAGTGGTGGCCATTACTTAAACATAGGTGAGTTTAATTGTGCTGGGACTGAGACTTGGAAAGAGTTCCCCTTGACAAGACATTTGCTTCTTTTCTTTTATCCATGCACTCCTTCCCTTTTAAATTTTTGTGTAACTGTTACAGAATTTAGTGACATATGTCAATAGATCAAATGTAGCATAAATGAAAATAATGCAAACACAATCCAAATCAAAAAGATACTTTTTCCAGATTACAATTAATCATGAACATTTAAACCCTAAAGGCCCTAAAGCATGATTGGGTGGCCATGAAGACATATAATATGAATAATATGGGAAATACTATATTAAAAGAGCAGATTAATTTCCTACGATATTTTTACTGTAGTTAGTTTCTACATTTTTTATTACCGGCTTTCACTTTTTATATTTTCAAAGATTCAAACTTTCTGAAAGACATCTAATATTGCTTTCCATACTCACTGGAGTATTTTCAAATATATGAGTTTTGGTGTGCAGGTTATGGCTAGGTGGTTTAGTTACTACAGCAAAAGTTAGTTAAAGGGTTTCATCCATATTTCTAAATCATGTCTTTTCAAGTAGGGAAACAATGACTGTAGTGTTGTTTTGCCCCATCAAGTTATTAATAATAGAATTTAACTTCATTTTCGAATCTACTTTAGGTCAGTAGTTTTGGTACTCTTTTTATGACAATAATGGTTGTTCTAAGTTTGTGTCCCAGCATTACAGCTCACAGCAGTCAGGATGCAGCATGCCTATGAAAAACTCAGGAAGGCCTTGTTCCCCCTGAGATGCTCAAGTAGTGCAGGTCCTGTGTCCACACAGCCTTAGCTCTGCTGATACAAACGCTGAAGTAGATAAAATATTCAGTTTCATAGTATCACAGATAAGAATAAAGTCATATTTTAACAGCACTTAGATTCAGAACTTCTGTCGTGACACTTCTTTAAAGGGGACGAATCCTTGTGAGGTGAGAAATTGTCTCTTGCTGAGCAACTCCTTATTCCAGCAATGGGACCTCTGGCTTAGTGTTAGTGTTATACACTGGGTGAAAGTATTGGAAACACATGAACAACTACAGCTGCAGGATTAACACCAAACTGGTGTTAGCAAGTTTTACAGTAATTCTAAGTGACTGTCCATCTGAGGGATATTCTTTTAGTTCTTGTTATTATATCACATCACTTTACAAGAGCAAAAGAATTTTATTTACACCCATGTTCATTAATTTACTAATAAAAATACATATACTCACTTAGGAACCAAACTATTTTGATGGTAAAATGATTGGTTTATTTATAGGGTTTTTTTGATCAGTCTTCAGTTTTAGGCATGTAATTGCAGCATAAAAACATTGCCATGAGACTACTTGGGCACTAACAAGTGAAAAAAATGTCCCACATTTCCCATCTGAACATTAATTTCCACTATATTATGTAGCTTTTGCTTGCAATTTGTTAAAGCTCTGCAAAAATAACTGATAAACCCCATATATAAATAGTGTGCAGAGTACAGCTTTAGATCATTTTAAAACTTTGCTGGTGAGTTCTATTACATGTAATGTTTTAAATATGTGTTGTATGTTCAATAAGGACAATCAAATCATTAGTTCTGATTAAACCACATCAGGTGTACAATTTTTTTTTTTTTTTAATAATTTTAAATTGTCTCTGGATCCAAAGATTTTTTATATACAATTTTCAGAAATTGGAAGCTTGATCTGACTAATTTTCACTGAACACAGCTCCCAGTCCATGGGATGGACTGCACACTGCTGTTACACTAATCTGAGGGTAAGATGAGGAGGGAGCTTTATGCGAGAAATTTGCAGTCCAGTTATGAATGTCAAGAAACAAACTGGAAGAAAGCACTTCCTAAAACCTTAGTGTGCGCAGTTGTAAGGATGTACTTGGTGCATTTAATAAAACTGATACAAATTCTGTAAAGGTAAAATAACGCAGTGTTGTAAAATGACATTTTTTCTGAATTAATTCAAATCATGATTTAATGAAGTCAATGCTAGAATTTTAGCTACTTCAATTAATGACTGAGTGATGTCTTAACTTTCCTCTTCTATATTCAATCTTCTAAATATTAATGATTTCAATACAATAAATTTCTGTATATAGTAATTTTTTGTATTAATGGGTTCAAACTTCTGCACAGTAATGGTAATCAAATGTGTACAATTCCTTTGACCAGATTCTGCAAATACTTAAACTTCTGTGTGTATTCTGATTGATGTCAACACATTCACTCAGATGTTTACCATGGAGCACCTTTGTTAGTGTTCAGTTGGCCCTTCAAAATTTCACTTCAAGAAAAGTGACAGACAATACAATAATATTCCCCTCCTTCTGAAGTGTTTGATGAGTTTTTAACAAAGAATACCTTTCATCTTGGCTATAAATAAATGGAATCTAACCATTTATTCAACTTTTATAACTCGGTCCTTGAGTTTCCAAAACTAATAAGGTTTCCTCCACAACAGGAGGAGGAAAATGTCCTGATTGTTAGAATTAAAATCATATGTGCATATTGACTCATTTAAAATGTTTCTTTAAAGCACTAAGAATAATTTTGCCTTTACTTGTAGCTATTATTTCTCGGTCTATGATTTATTCTTTAAAATTATGAGGTCAGGAGATTGTCAAAGGAAACCATCTTGGCTATCAGATAGCTGTGGACAGAATACAGAACTTTTTGCTGAGATAAAACTTTAAGTTGCATTATGAAGGGTTTCTTTTAAAGGCTATGAAATAATTTTGGCATAATTCCTCTCAAGTGATGCTTTTCTGAAAGATGAGTGAAAAGAGGGAAGTGTGCTAAAATAAGTATCTGGGATTATTTTAGTGGAAGTTTTATATCAAAATAATATGAAAGCCCATATCATAAAATCCTGTTAAAATTGAATTTTTCATTTCTATATTCAGGTAGTAACCATAACTAGTTCTATAAGGGTCAAAAATACCTCACACCTGTCTTACTGCCAACACCAAAGTACCCTTATGGTAGGCTCACTGACTTTTTTTTCATTTTATACACAATTTTCAACCATTTTTAGTTTCTTCTCACAGGAATTCTTTACAAAGTTATTTTTGTGGGAAAAAAAAGTTACTTGAAAACCCAGAAACTTTTAATTTCCCTGGCCAATCATTCTGGCCTTTTATTTGGCTTAGAACTAAGATCCTAGCATTGTAGGTATGAAGTCTGACTTTTCTTAAATTAAAAAAAAAAACAAACCACCACCACCACCAAAAAACCACAAAAAAACCCCTGAAAGATGCCACGTTTTGGTATGGTGGTGTCCAGCTAAAGGGAAGGAAAGAGAAAGAAGGTAAATGTGAGGAGCCTGTGTGAATCCAGCATCAGTAGTAGCAAAGAGAGTGGGCACTAACTTCTCGAAGATATCATTGACAACACGGTTTATACAGCTGCGGGGAGCAGCCTATTGCCACTTGAAAGGCCGCACACTTTGCCGTGCAGAGATATTTTCTCATCTAACCTGTTAAATGCACAGTCCGCACATTTTTGCAGGAATGTCTGCTCCAGTGCAAAGCTTGGCACTGCAGCAATTCTCCCGCCCTCCACTTTCTGCTCATCCACACATGAACTCCGGCTTCCTGTGCTGCTGGGATTTTTACCTCTTTCCCTGTCGGTGCATGGTAATGCACATATGCAGCATGCACAGGTTGTCTGCCAGCAGAACGTGTCGGGTGCGGGGGAAACGCTGTCGGAAACATCCAGCTCATGCGAGCCCCAAAACTATCGCATCGCCTGGGGAGCCGCGGCCGCCCGCACGGGAGGGATGTGCGGGGCCGGGTCTGTGCGGGACCCGGGAAGGCTGTGCGGGACCCAGGAGGGCTGTGAGGGACCCGGGAGGGCTCTGAGGGACCCGGCGGAGCTGTGCGGAACCGGGGGGAGCTGTGCGGGACCCGCATCCCTGTCCTTGGTGCTCAGCCCTGCCCGCGCTCGCCGCCGCGCAGCCCCGCACAGCCATGATGGGGCTGCCCGCTCCGGGAAAACAAGCAGGAATGCACGGACATTCTGCCCACAAAACACGGCCGCCCTATAACTCCATGCACCGGAGCAAGCGATTAATTCCGAGATAAAAGGCTTCATTAATATGGCACCAAATTCTGTGAACACCCCGGCGTGTACCACCATCACACGCACCCGCTGCTCACCCTCCCTGCCCATGTCAGAGCGACAGCAATTGTGAGAGAAATAAAACATTCTAAGATCTCAGCTGCTGGAGATAGATGAATACAATGCCGCTATCCAAACCTCTGGCATTCTCACGACAGCTCAGCAAATTCTCAGATT
>WEKY01008211.1:65071-83166 GCA_013390045.1 Picathartes gymnocephalus
TGGTAGTAGTTCTCCCTCCTCCCTACCAGGTCCCGTCAGTGGGATGAGACATTGCGCCCAGCTGCGGGAATTAATATGCAGGGGGAGAGAAATTAGATCTGCACAAGCCCTTTGCAGATATAATCAGAAAACGTCAGCTCAGGCAGCAGGCAGCAGCTTCCAAATCTAGGGAAATAATATAATTGGGAGAAAAGGAAAAAAATAAAACCCAAACAAAAAGCGAAAATCACAGACACTCACAGAATAAAAACAGTCAAGGAAAGGAGCACATACACATTTACGGAACCGCTGACACACACGCAGCAAAATCCAGTAAAGCAACAAAGAGTAAATGAGAGGGGGGAAAAAAAGAAAGAATAAAGCAATGGAGCTGCTGCCTGAATGCAGATTAACTCTGAGGTCAAAGTGGAAATGATGCACTCTGCTGCAGCACAGATTAACACATGCGTGGTGTCAGCCAGGGTGCTTTTTAACCTTTGATTACACATATGCAGGCAGCCTGGATTTTCATTTTGGAGCTGAGAAGGATTTGGCAGGCATATAAAAGGATGTTGGAAGGAAAAGCTTGCCCTACGCTGCTGAGCATCCTCATTTTTCTAAACAGCGTGGAAATCGTGATTGCAAAGGGGGTAAAAAAAATGAAAGGTTGGATGGGGGAGTGGAAAAGGGAGGGATGGTTGTTGCTAAGTAACTCAGGAAATGGGGAAAGCAGCATTGGTAGACTCAGTATGAATGAGGTGATTTAGTGTGTGATAGGATTAGGGGGAATATGCAAGGTTTTTATCTCCCCTCCTCCTAATAAAATGAGGCTACACAGACACAGGAAACACTTCCTGGCCGGAGGGGAAATCATAGAGGACTATGAAAGATGAACATTGCCAAAATTCGGAACCAGAATCCCGAGTTCCATTGTCCAAAAACGCAATTTAGCAACTACTAGTGGAGTAAAAACATCAGGGAATCTCATGATTTCCTAAAGTAAGAGCACTTCAGTCTAAAATAGGTACTTGGATTACAACCTACAATAACATTTTTTTACCTCCCCTATTTTTTCTGTCTAGGTCAAAGTAAATATAGACAATAACAAGCCTACCCAATGACATCTATGAACTGGGAGAATGGGCAAACCTAATCATCAGGAATGGTTTTTTTCGGTCCCAAGCCCATTTTTCTAAAACTTAAGGGAGAAATAAATAAATAATTATGCTAAAGAAAACTTAAATGATGGGAAAGTGAAATGTTCCCAATAAAATAAAAGCATCAAAATTTCCCGCTGCACTTTGTCTAGTCTGGACCAAATTTGACACTTGGATTCTGCTCAAACCTTCTAATACCATGGACAATGTGTTAGTTCCCAATGTCGAAATGCAGAATGAAATTTATCCATCAGAATTAGATACAGTAATTGCTGTCTCAGCATCTCTAAAAACATAGATCCAGCCTTCAGCCATCAAGTTAATTTTTTCTGTTTCCAAACACAATGCATTTAACTTTTACAATAATCAATAGATCAATATTATTAGTTGAATTAAATACATCTTGGTTCCTGAATAGTTCAATGATTATTGGAGCCAATATCTAACACAATCATTGTATTTTTATCAGTGTTTCCAAACAAAGTAACAAGTTGCAAACCTGTTTTCTTAATATTTCCAGTCAATGGCCTTACTGTTAATTAAGTTGTCCCACCAATTTGAGAAATATGGCCTCTTCAGTAATAGAAAGCTATCAAATATTTCAAATACTCTCCCCATATCTCTCTTCCTCTCAGTGTTCATATATATTTATACAGGTATGTTTTTATATATTTATATATGTGTGCATGTTCAAATTTTGCTCATGGTTCGCTTCATTACCTGTAAAAACGACCCTTCTGTGATTTTATTGCTGCAATATCTCATCAGTTATCACAACGTTCCTTTGAAGGATGAAAATACTGTGTACATTTTGGTGAGGGAATCAAAATTGGTGATAGCTAAGAATTTGAACTGTGCAAATACTTATTTATTGTCTTGGCTACAGCAACTGTGTCTACACAAGCATGGCAGCTTTACTCTGCACTTTTTTTACTGAAAATTTGTTCCATTAGCAAAATCTTATTGTCTGAAAAGAGCTCCTGGACTTCCTACAAAGTTCTTATGCACTTTCATTCCAGAGGGTCAGCTCGTTTTTCTTGCTAAGAGAGGCAAGGGGTCTGCAATAGAAGAAAAACCTGTGGGTGTCAAAGCTTGAGAGAGTTTTCCAGGCTTCCCATCACACAGATGGTATGTCAAAAAGAATTAGATACTGTAATACTAATCCTTGATTGCTCAGAGTTTATCAAGATGTAGAGACCATTGATAATATTATTCCTGTAGGTACTCTATTAGCTGTACTTTCTATTGTCATTGTTAAATGGATATCAGTGGGTTTTGATAGACAAGCATACTCTGAAGATTGTGTAGATTTTTCTGCATATTAAAACCTGCATCCATACTATGACCAATTATTCGTCCCAGACACATTGGCTTTAATTTTTATTGCAGCTGCCTGCAATTGACATTTAGGCTTTGACTTAGGTAGTGGGAATTAGGATCTTTGGCCTCTGATACGGTCAGTGGACAACACAACAGACAAGTCAGGTTTATGAGTGCTCCTAGATAAGATCATTTCAATATTAAAATACTTGACCCCAATACATAAAACTTATCCACCAATAATCAAGCAATACCAATTTTGGCTCTAAGTAATTTTAAATGTAAATTTGTCCTTGCATTTCTTTGCAACCTCGGCCTGGAGGAAGGGAAAGTAAACCCACATTTTATGCTTAAGGAATTTCAATATTATTATATTATGCTGATACCCTCTGCTAGGAAAAACTTTGTTTATCTGTAGCAGATAGAACTGCCACAGAAAACAAAAGTGTGCCAGGCTGTTTTCTCTCTGAACACACATTGTCTTTGAAGCAGAGTGTTCTGCTTTCTGTGCCCACAACCTCAGTCAGACACTGATGTTTTAGGATTTCATAATAAATTATCACAAAGGATCAAATTTACATGAGGACACTGCCTAGTGTGAAATGTTTTCCAGACACCTTTTGTGTGATAAACTAATCCCACATAGTAAATTGCCCCTGGGCACAAATGTGGTTTCTTCACAACAAATAACTTCAAGTTTTTGGAAAAAAAAAAAGTCTTATGAAGAATAATTAAACACAGAAGAGATTGTTCCAAAAATATGCATTCTGTATCAGACTAGAATATTATGAGTATCTTAGTCAGTTTGGCAGACAGCTTGTTCATTTACAAGGGGGTTCTCAGCTCCCATGATTTCCCTATGTGTCTGTATCCTTAAGCCCAAGGAAAACATAGCTTTTTCTTACCTTAAAATTCTTTCTTTTCTATGTATCAAATATTAAATCACACATCAGAAAGGAAGAAGGAAAAGATACATGTAAAAAAGCAAAAGCAAAAGTAGGTGTTACAAAAGATGCATAAAGTGAAAAAAGGGGCTCTGTCAATGTCAGTATCTTGCCAGATTGTCTTTTATCACATGTTCCTAGCTGGAAGCTCTTTCTGTTTCAGCTTGCTGTTCCTTGTGTTGCTTTAGACAAAAACAAACAAGCAGACCACCAAAAATAAAGTGCTAATTTCACTCTCTCTCAAATGGCACATGATTTGGGTAGAGGTAACTGGTTTATATGGGTCATGTTGAGGATGCTTTCTTAAAGGCACAAGAAGGAAACATCTGGGTAGTTAAATTCTCTATAATTATGCTTTATGAGACTTTTTATTACATATCAAGTAATGTTTTGATGCTTAACTATTGTTTCAAATTATTCTTATCCTGAAATAAAATATCCTAGTAATAAATAAAAAGACTTTTGAACTGCATTAATCCACATGTTTTAAAAAATACCTTATATAAAGCTATATATAAATATATATTTTATAGTAATAGTTATAACATTGATAACATTTTGCGTTCTTCCAAGATTCTCCTAGTATATTCTAGCCCTGGATAAGTATTTTAATACTGAAATCCTGAGGAAAATAACATCCAATATAAAGCATTTCTTTGATGGAATTCTAGGATTTGATACAATCACTCTTTTTTTTTCCTATGGTCTATCTTCTAACACATTTTCTGGCCATCAATAGGGATATAAATGTATATTAAAACATGGAAAAACTAAAAAATTAATCTTTGAACACTTCTAGGAGAAAGGTAAGTCATGGTTTTATACATTTATTACTGTACATGTGTGTTCATGCTTGTGCTTGGGAGGATTTCATTTAGAATACCCAGACACCTAGTTCTCTTTTAATCCATGTGCTCAAAATACAGTGAGTCTGTGAAGGAGTGGTATGGAGGTGGGCTGAACAAAAACTGCACTAGATAAGTGCTAGACTAAAATCATAGTTTAGAGATGATTATTGACTGACTCAACATGAAATCTGGACCTTTCAAAGAGCTTTGTAAACCAGGTCCAACACCATTATTGCATCTGCACAAATATAGATGTTCATGTCAATACTAAGTAGATGGACTCAAAAGTATAGTGCACAGTGTATCCAAATATAGATCTGTCTATTTTTCCAAATGTAACCTACCTGTAACTCTTTGTTATGTTATTAAAAAATAATCCCATCTTAATATTGAATCTCACTGCTTCTTTTCCCTGGTAAATACTGGACAGAGTCAGAAATATTGTCCATCATTGTGTAGAATATGGATACCACAGAATTTCGAAGTAGGACTGACTCTAAGGTATATTTAATTATTTAACTGGAAAAGTATTGTTTAAGCATTGTTTCAGTCTTGTTTATTTAGAAGATGATTCACTTAAACTGTTAGAATAAAATAAAAAAGAAGACTAAATGCTTTAAAAATAGTAATTCTTTCAAGAAACCCTTCAAGCTGAAGCCACCTTCTTAGAGTATTCAACCTACTGCATTTTTTAAAAAAAGCCAAAATCTTGTGCTGCTTGGGAAGTTATTTTTTGAAGAATTATTTTAAAGTGTAGTGATTAAAATTGAGATGTGTTTCCTAGGACAGGCGTACAGTGGTATTTCAGGATTTAACGCAAAGTGAACATTTTTACAGAGACATGTTATTCAACCTGTATCACCAGCTTTCTATTCAAAGCAATCACTTTCCAAGTATTTGACTTAAAAGAAAAAATTCTGGTAGCCTAAATACAACCAAAACACAACCCCAAACCTGTTTGCTTATGTGCTTTGATCTTGTCCTAAAACAGTAAAGAAAACAAGTTGTTGGAGAAGAGCTCTTTCACTGTGCTTAGATTTACAAGCTCCTGCCAGGAACAGATTTACCAAATGCTCTTTTGTGCTGTAAACATCTAAGATTCCGTTATCATAAAACTCTTGGAGCAAACTGCATTCCCCATCTCCCTGCTACTGACCTGATTAAGCTTCCTTGCCCTGTAACACTACCTAGAGGGCCCACTTCCTTCACACTAAATTCTTACCTGAAGAAATCACCACACTAAGGTACTTTCTGAACAATATATTAATGGTTGTTTTCTGAATAGTTTTATTAATGCCTGGGAGAAGTGAGAGTTTAGAAGAAGCATGAATTTGAGGAGTCATTTATTGATATGTATTCACATCTATCAGTCTCGTGTGCAATATTTCACACAGTTTATACTAAGAGCTTAGATCTAAACCCTGTGTTCAAACTATAGCTTCCTCCCCATACTTGCCTTGTGCTGAATCTCTAAGTTTAGGACCACTTTGAAACCATCCCAGGAAGCCAGACTCTGCTTCCTGTACTCAAGCACCAGCCAAAGGGGAAAGGACAATGCTGGAGTTGTCCACGCCTGGGCTTAAGAGAGGATGGGCAATTCTGGGCTCCTTTCTGGGGTGATGACAGACTCTCTACAAGAAGGAACAAGGGAACCCTGTTTACGCAATATGCACTTTCAGAGGGACAAGTTGAATTCTATTGTTCATAAATATGATTATTACCTGTGACCATTCAACCTACCTGCATCTTGTTTTGGATGTTTAGCTGCATGTGATTTGTAATTGTATATATTGTCTGTTTAGCAATGAGAGAAGAAATACCATGTGCACTGTCAGCACTAAATACCAAAGGGAAAGAAACATTAGAAATTTTGAAAGGGTACATTTCAATAACTATGTTCTAGTACTTGAATATATGTGTATTGGAATGAAATTAAGCAGGTCTTCTTCAAACCAGCTATGAAACAGCATGTTTCATGGACCAATATGCTTGCAAATATAATTTCATTGGTGCATACTCACATTTGGCAGGATTAATGTGTTCTGCAAATGATATGTTTTTGTTCTAAGTCATTGTATATATAATACTTCTTATTTACTACTACAAAGAAATAGTGCTCTTGAGGCTGCTAAATCTGTTTATTTAAACTGTGCACATCTACAGTGTTGTTTTTATTCCCAGATGAAGAATGAAAATTCTCATAGACCAGGAAAACGTGGTTCATTCGTTAGTTTTTCCCAACCTATAATGCAGCAAGAACATCAAAATCAGATGTTTGGTTTCTGCCTGAAAAAAATAGCTTGGCTACCTTAAGAGAATGATTACTTCTTTCAAAAAGAAAAGTTTTATCAGTTTTTCCACAAATACATATATTTTTTCAGAAAAGTAGTCTAGAAATCCTGACAAGAGGCCAAAGCAAGTAGTTTGAAATGCTTGCTTAGGAAGTCTCAACAAACCTTGATGAGAATTAAGAGCATATTTAATTGCTGTCTGAGCCCAGGACTTTGCACAAGGAGGTACAACCTTCTTTTTCATTATTGCAAGAAAAAGCCACTACCTGACAGAAAGCTTAAGCCTCAGAATGTCACTTTTCACAATTGTAATCTCTATATTTTCAGTGAAGGCATTTTTACTGTTTCTGGTTTTCTCTCTAACCAAGAAAGTGAGATCAAAAATTAAAACAGGTGAGATTTGGCAATATAAATCCTGAATTTGTTCAGCAGTGAATATTTTATGACACCAGTCTCCAAAGCCTGTGTGATAGCAGACACTCAGGGATGCCATTCCTTCTATCAGACACAGCATCACTGACTTTCTGTAGTTGTTATTCCTTTTGTATAGAAAATCTGATTTGATACAGGTTGTAGGTCTGGCATGTTGCGTAGTGTTCACTAACACAGAGCCAAAAGCTCTGTATTTCCAGGCCAGATTTGGTATTTCCTTTAGACAGTTTACATAATTTTAAGATCTATTTTGATGTGTCATTATCTCCTATGATTGCAATATTCAAAGTCTATTTCCAGCAGCCAAGTAACATCTCTTCCCAAAGTAAATGTGAGGAAAAACTTCCTGCCATTTGCGTAGGACCACATTGGGACACAAATATGGTTTCACATAGGTTGAGTGGAGCAGGAATGGCTACATCAGGAATGGATCCCGCTGAGGTGCTGAGGTCTGTGAAAGCCTTGCAGCTAGCCCTGCCAAGGGAATGCTATGTCCATTCTGTACAAACATTGCAAATGGTTTTCGATTCTTCCTCCAAAAAACAGGAAGTAATGAAAGTAAAAAGCCATAAAGAATGTTTTTTTCATGCAGAAGGAGGCAGCCCATTCTCTTTGTTCGAGAAAGAAGAAAAAACAGAAAAAAATTTTCTGCTAACTCATTATACTGATTCTGCAAGTGTAAGGATACACAAGAGCATAGTTTTCAATACAGTATTCAACATCTGTTTTTCATGTTTGCATTTGAGCTATAAGCTTGGTTTATTTTGGGTTAATATTTTTATCTTTTCATAAAGCTGAAGAAGAAATCTCATAGTTTGGCCATGTTTCTGTTCAGAGTAAGCTCTTTTGATCTTTCAGCATTTGGAAGGATCACTTTCTATGCAGCGGATGAAAATGCACTTTGGGAGTGATACCTGATAACAGTTCATGTGTGCTAGCAGGAGTACATTTTTTGACTCGGGACTTTTGATTTCATGCTGTGAGATTCTTATGGGCAAACTAAGGATATTTGATCTAGTTCTAGAAACTTCTCCCAGTAATTTTCAGTGGTTTGCTTTTCAGTGCAGTTGGGTACTGGATAGGATTATTCTTTTTAGTACTAAATATATTAAATAATGATCTGGATGGTAGTATGAATAATATCCATACTATATTCAGTAAGAATGCCAAGCCACAGGCAGGAGGATGTTGGGAATAGGATTAGACCTTAAAAATTAAAGCAGATCTGAAAAAAAAAGAGAGATTAATTCAGAACTCTCAGAAAGAATGGCCAGAAGTCTTGAAAACTGTTGTCAAAAGAAACATGAGAAAAAGGGGTAAATGCAGTCTAGTCTGAGAGGAATTATGTCAAGTTTTCAAATATGTGCAGGTGTAATGAGGCATGAATAGCTGGTGTTTCTGCTTTGTAGGATGATAGAGATTTATCACAGCTTCTTAGATTAATTATCTCCAGATAAGTAAAAACATGCCCTATGGTAGGAATCCCAGAGCACTGAAAGAGTTTTCTGAGGTCAAATAGGTCCCTTCAGTGTTGCTTTCTATGACTGATAGGTAAGTGCTCTGTATAAGCTAAATAATGGCCTGAAATTAAACAGAATTGTTCAGTTAAGCTTTTAAACAAATAATAAAAAAGGCAATCTCATACATATATTTTTATCTGAAAGAACTAATGGAAATTAATTCATTCAGTAGGCTAAGGGGCAATGAAATCCTTCATTGCCACAAAAATAAAGGTATGCAATTTCCGTGATTTAGATGAGAAATAAAATGTGTATTGCTTGCAAGATCAAAAGAAAATGGAAGGAAAAGAAGTGATTTCCAAGGATGTTATGTAAAGTTCGTAGCCTCTTTCCATCTCTATCTTTTAAGTTCAGTTTTGTGACATGGAATTTCACTTCTAAGCAATGACTTTCAGGAAAATATTCCTAAGAAGAACCTGAACCTTGTTAATTCTCATATTATTTGATCTTGTATGACTTAACAACATACTCAGAACACTAAGCATTGAAAATCCCTTCAAACTGCTTGGACTAAAAGAGATGTGTCTTTTTTCTTCTTTCCTGTTTGCATGTATAGTGGATTTTTTTGCACCTCTAAGTGACATGGCCCATATACTCATGACAACAAAAAATGAACCTGTATCCTACCTTCTCCTCTGAAATGTAGATTGTGTGATGATCTCGGTTGCAGACCAGATCCTAGCTTTTCCCTATGTTAACAGATTTCTGTTTCAATGTTTCTCTATGGTTTTAAGCTTTCAAGAGTCCTATTTCCCCAAAATATAAAGTTCCTAATATAAGCAGTGACACATCAAGGGAAAAGTGCTGAAGTGATGTAGTTCCATATATTCCACTTAATAAGTCAAGCACATGTTGAAAGAAACTGTGAAGGCTCATACTCACTTCTTTGCCTTTAACTGGCTACCACAGTTTATTTTTTCAGACAAAATAAGGTTTCAGAAGCTGCTTGGAGACCATACAGTGACGGGAAGTATAGAAATTGTAGGAATTTAGTATTTGACTCTTTTCAGCACTATAAAGCTCTCAGAACTGGGACAAAGAACACAAAATCTCTAAAAACCTGTCACAGAAAACTGTAACTTATCACCAGGCTGAAGCCTGAAGTCTGGGCACACTGTTGGGATGTACACAGGGAATCAGACAGGCAGGAAAGGACAGCATGATATCCCTCATCCAGCTCCTACTCAAAAGAGGTGTCAGTGCTGATTGAATTTAAACCAGACCTTGCTGTTCAGGTCTAGAAAAGCATCAAGGTTAGAGATTTCACCACCTCTCCGTGCAGTTCATTCTAATCTTTAATTGTGCTGACAGTGAATCGTTTGTTCTCCCCCTTTGATTATCTCTGGCACTGCCTTCTGACCCCCCTCCATGGAGCCCCCAGGGAGCTGCTCCACGTGCAGTCACTTCCATGGTGCTCTGGGGGCTCACTCGTGTTTTTCAGTTCAGTAACTGTACCATTTATTGCCTTGAGGCCCCCAAAAGGACACAATGCTCCAGACATGGTCTGATGAAGGCCAGGTAAAGGTGGGTGATGACTTCCTCAGGTTTGCCTGCGTTCTTGCCATGACTCCTGTTTCCCTGCCAGTCTGTCCCCAGCACTGCTCTGGGGAGGGATTCGTCCATCTCATTTGCAGTACTTTATAGCTATTCTTGCTGAATTTCATGGTGTCCCTTTGGCCAAATGAAGCCTCTCTGACTGGCAGCCCTGCTCACAAGCACGTTGACACCAAGCCCCAGCTGCTGTCATCCACAAACCTGGTGGGGCTGCATCCAGTTTCCTTTAGTGCACAATTTTATAAACAACGAAATGCAAAATCTAAAAGTTTTGTCTAAACTAGATTGATAATAACGATGTTAATTTTTCTTTTACACTAAAAAATGAAAATTAAAAACTTACTGTAAAGTACCATCACTGGGAGCTTCCCAGGAGTATATTAAAGTTTATTTATTTGTGCCTGCTTTGAATGCTACCTGTTTGTGCATCTTCTCATGAAAAATAATTTAAAATAATTACTCTTAAATGCCTTTATTTTCAAAGGATGTTCATTTAGTTTCCTGGTTCTTTTACACTAAAGGCTTTATTATCAGAGGGGCTGTTACAACTAATGAGACCATACAGTGCTATGCTCGTGTTTCAACACAATCCCATTAGCACTTCAGTAAATTAAACTGCATTTTGAAGCAAAAATAACTGAAAAAAAGTTCAAAGAAGTTTAAAATCGAAAACATTGTCATGCTTAATCAGGTTAAGTTACATATTATTATTGCAATGATAATTATTAAGCAATTGTGCTGTTATTAAAGTTGATCATGTGATAATCATGATTAGGCAGCATTGTCTAGTTTGAAATGATGTGTGTGTTATCATTCCAGGGACTTGGACTAAAGTAAATATTAATGTATATATTAATAAAAAAATTAAGAAAAATTGAATTAAACCAAATACTATGAGAAAGCTACATTTTGAATATTCCTCTATCTGTTGTCACTGTCAGATACATAGAACCAGGTAGAAACTAAATTAGGAGAATCCAAAAATGTATCCACTTGAAAATGAAGTGTCCTTTCCTCTGACAGCAGTGAATCCATCAGTGAATTGATACAGCAAGAGACCATTCAAAGGAGGCCTTCGAGTGCTTTTTAATTATTGGTTAGATGTTACACATTCCTCTTTACTTAGAATAGTGTCTCAGGAGCTGTAAACCAAGATTTATTTTACTGAAACTTTTGATCTTTTCCCATTCAGCAAATATTGATTTAATCTTTCATACTTCTCCCCAAGAACGAGCCAAGAAACTAATGGACTGCACACTTTGATCTTTGTCAGATGATGTCAACAGCAGTGAATGTCAGGGTGAATGCAGAAACTGAGGTTAACCTGCTGCTTTTCTGCCTGGAAATTTAGCAGCGGGCACCTAGAGGCAAACGGAGATTAAATTGGTTGGGTTTTTAAGAGATACTATTTAACTAAGTTTTATATTGTTTCATAGCAATCCAGAGAAAAAAACACAATCAGCTTTTTATGCCTTTGAGTTAACAAGTTTGCATAATCACCAGCAAAACATTTCTTTATTTCTGTGTTATTCATCAGGGTCTATGTTAGAGGTTATAGGAACACAGAGAGGCGTGGTGAATATCACATGTTTAGAATCAAAACTGACATTTCACAGACCTCAGAGGAGATACGGGAAATCAAAAATTCAGAAATTTTCACTTGTTTAGAAGCTGATTATCCTACTGGCCACGGAACTTGTTTTAAAGCTGGTTATCCTACTGGCCATCTTGAAATAGATGAGCTCACTCCACTGCACAGAGCTTGGCTTCGAAATACCCAGGAAGGGAGGGATGCACCTACCCCAGCACTTGTGCATCACTGGGGTGTGAAAGGATTGCAGGCACAGGGTACAGTGCATTCTTTGGGTTTATGAACATCATCTTCTATAATGTAGGACCATTCTTACCTTCAGTTAAACAATCATTGCTCTTTGAACCTGCTCCTCTCAGTTGCACTTCCTAGGTGTTCATTCCAGGCCGCTGCTGCTGAACAGCAGGAATGGGATATGTGGACAGTTCTGTTGCAGGAAGGCAAACACTACTTACCAGTGTTTAAAAGAGACAACAGATGGGGAGACTGTTTCTCAAAATAATCCTCCCTAATGGACATTGCAGTCACAATCCTGCAGCAAGAAGGAGGAGAAAAAATCTCCACAGCATCTGTGAAAGGAAATCCTAGGAAAACAAATAAATTAGGCTCTTTTAAACAGGCAAATGACTGCCTGAAGTTATTTATGCACAACAACATTTGCTTAGTAACTTCCTTCCATTTTGTTTATGGATGGTTTAACTGAATTTTCAGATGGGTTCTGTCAGTTCATATTCCCAGCCCTGGTTCTTTTGCACTGCTTCCAAGTATGGACAGAAATTTGCTTAAGCAGCTGGGGAATTCTTGGCATCAGGATCCCAAAGGTAATGCCAGCCAAGGTGATGTCAAGTTTTTTGCCACTTTTCCTTGTTCTTCTCACCAACATGGAAAGCAAAATGTTGAGAGAATTCTCCCTTTTCTTGCTTTCAATGCCATCCACACATGCAAATATATCTTGTCACTTCTGTTCTCCTTTTGGCATTGAATAAACTATTAATACGTACAACTTCACAGAGTTCTAGTGCTTTTCTCAAACTTTTTTAAAGTCTAATTAAATCATATTTATTTATTCTATTTGTTGATCTGGGCAGTGACTCATATTCCTTTGTAGGGTCTAGAGCCTAATTATACTCCTTGTTCTGTGTTGTAACATTCATTACAATTACTCTCTAACAATTTGGTTCTGTTTTTATAAGTAGATAGTTTTCTATTTTTTCACAGCTATTTTTCAAAAATCTTACTATTTTTGGAATTTGCATATTCATTGTTTGATTTGGTCTATTAAATTGTATGGAAATAAACATGGATTTTCCCTGTAGCAAAATGTCATAGAATGAGCTCCAATGCTACTAAAATCAGTTAAACTAGGGGAAAGAAACAGGAAAAAAAAAAAAGGAGTGGGCTGGAAATAGGAATAAGAACAGATGGCCTAAGTTAGCATTTTTAGATATTATATTACATAAAGTGGTAGGAGGGAAATTAAAAAGGTAAATAGCAACCTTTTTAATAGTAGAAGTGTTCTGTTGATACTCTCTCTGTATTGTATGGATATGAAAGCTGAAAACGACACTGCTATATAGCACAAATTTCAACATTAAACTGGTTAATTGGTTGAATTGAGATTGCAAGGATACCTACAACAATTATGAGTATCTCTGTGGTTTTTTAAGACTTTTGCGTTCATTTGAAAGGAAATATTTATCATTTTATATTATCATATCTGCACAGATCATTTGCAAATGAAATGCACAGTTATATTCTTCAGAGACACTCTGCCACAATGTGTCTCCAAAGGAGTGTCTGCACTATCTGCCTTGAAGCTGTCTACCACACTTCATCTGTGGCTTCTCCAATGCCTGACTCTTTATTTAGGAGCTCAGTTAATACCCAAACTTTTGTAACATTGCCAAGAAACTTCCAGGTGGATGCTGGGCAGCACTTCTTATTTTGTTGTGTGAAAAGAAAAACAGAGTAGATTCACTTGCTTCTTTTTTTTTTTTTTTTTTTTTTTTTTTTTTTTTGTTCGTTTTTGCAGAGAGAGGTTGTTCAAAATAATGGCTGGGACAAGATAAAAGCATTTGTGGGGGTGTGTGATTATGTGTAACCTGGACGCATCCTCAGGGTGTTGTTAAATAGTCATTGGCATCATATTAGAACACAACTATCTATATAAGATCAAAGAATGTAGGTCATGTCTAAAAGTGTACAGGAGAGTCTCAGAGATGCCTGTTTCTGAAAATGATCTGGGATAGTGATTAATCATCCCATCATTGCTGAGAAAGTGACAACCCAAGACCCTGAGGTATTTTGAAGTACTCAGCATTAGGCAACAGGTTAGGATATGATCTTTGGAAGCATGCAATGTAGATTTTAATTTATTTAGGTATAAGAGGCCTTGAACCTGTAACAGAAATGAATTATTAAAGCTGGGGTGTTTTAATGTTAGAGCAGAAATCAGCCATATCCGAGATTTGCCAAAACACCCTTCCCCCTGAAACTCACTCCCCAGTGTGGTTAGCCAGGATGAGCCTGGGAGAACATAAAGTGCTGCTTCTGATGATGCTTAGGAAGAGCAGGTACAGCCTGGTCAGCATGGTCCAAACAGGCACTGGGAGCAAAAGCAGAACCAGGAGCAGCAGCAGCAATCTCCTGCTGACAGCATCTGGGCCCCATCCCAGTCACACAGGAGAGAATGACAGCTGTCAAGAGTCATACATCAAAAACATAGGGGCCTCCACCTAAAATCAAAGCTCCTTCAAGGTCCTTGAATCCTTTTATGAGTCTGGCAAAATAAACAGAAGATATAAATAAGAACAGAAGACAAAGAAAGGGTAAAACAAAAACAATAGTTCTATGATAAGCATATACCTACCAATGGTTGAGCATTCTGGTGAATCCATTAAGGCCCAAAACACAATATAAGTTACATCTTAAACTTAGTGTTGAAGTCAGATGTTCTTCAGTAATTTATTAGCTAAGAAACTTCTCATGGTAATTAATTAAAGACATCATGTCTCTCCATTCCTGTCTAAAGCAATTTTTAATACAAGTATTAAACACATTTCACTGAACCATTTAGTTTGGCCACAATGCATTTTTCCAGTTAGATAACACCTGAATAGCTGGTCAGAATTTAGCCATAAACCTCTTTATGTCTGTACCTATTTCATATCAAAAATCAGATAGTGTCATTATATTCATGGCTTTGAACAAAGTAATGCTCTCCTACATTATAAAACGTCATTTTCCTTCACCTTTTGATGTTCTTGCCTTTCCAAGAATGTGTCATTTGCAATGATAGTCAGAATGTCATGGGAATCAAAATTCTTCCGTGAGCAGCTCTGCTGGGTCATGTTCATCTGTGCAATGAGAATGAATGCATAAATGATTTATTTATGTCATTTTACATTTTGTTTTTGAATTATGTTTAATATCATGCCCTTATTATACATCTTCCGAGAAGTATTTTCAAATAGATAATGGGCAATAAAATGACATAATTTCTTAAGATAACATGATTTTAATGAGTGCTGTGAATGAGGCTCATCATTAAGTATTCTTGCTGCCTGAAGAAACCATCTCTACTTTTAGAAGCTTTGTCTACACCAGAAAAAAAATTCCAAAATAATTTCCTCCGTGTTTGCTTCCATTTATGCCCTTTGTTTGAAAGCACAGGCAAACATTGATAAGAGCGTGATTCAGATAAAACACAGACAGAGGGGTTTATCTAGATTAAGTATATATGTTCATTGGTTTGTTTAATAGATACATTAAGAACTAAAATTAAAGGCATTATAAAATAAAGCTTTACTGTACGAGGCTAAAGCCAGAGCCTTGCTTCAGCTGAACCTTGTGTTTCTAAGCTTTAGTACAATAAGGGCAGGATATTTCAGATTTTCAAGAGTTTTTAGCTGTCTTTCACCTTATCCATAATTTTTCTTGTAGACTTTTCATTGGCCTACTTGCCTACTCACTGAAAGAGTTCTGCTGGTAAATTCAGTGCAAGAGCTTCACATGTGTTCAGTGATTTATACTGGATTATAGTTCTGCAATAAATTCTGATTTTCTCGCTAAAGCTTTTTCTGAATATTCTACTGTCTCAAGATCAGGCAAGAATCTGTAAAAAGTATCCATCCAAATAATATCCAGCACACCATTAATTTTGGGGGGATTTATGTTGCATCAGAGGCATCATATGAAGAAAGACCTTAAGAAATAAACCTTTCAAAGTACTCCACTCACTACCTAAATTCAACCAAAGGTTTTTTATTCGTTGCAGCTTTTTGGAAAGCTTCTCTTTCTACACTCACTCTCACTTTGTTACACAGTACTGAACTGTAGCATTTAAATATCTCTTCTTTTTAAGTGACGTCTCAGAATGATCAAATTTAATCAAATGCCAGATAAATCTATAAACAAAGCTGACCATAATCAATTGTTGTAGGAGTTAAATGTATTTTCACACCTGGCCTGATTTATTAGCTGTGTGCCACATTTATTTTATTTTATTTTATTTTATTTTATTTTATTTTATTGTTTATATCATTTTATAACACTAAGAGGAGAAATATATCATAATTAAAACAAATATATATTTTTTCAACTATTCTTTTATGTACACGTGCTCCCATTCTAGAAGACCATAATAATGGTAATGACTTATTTCCAGGGAGACCAATTTTATTTTGTTGCAAAATAATTCCTATTTAGGCTAGTGGTAGAGGAAAAAAACTGAAGTCAAGAGACAATCTATATTTTTCCCATAACAATTGAACAAAATAACACTATCTGTTAAATATAACTGGTTTTGATTTAAATGTAACTTTGTTCAGGCTCTGTTAATCCTACCAGAGGGAGAAAAACACTTGTGGAAATACAGTAAACAAGTCTTAAGGCAAGGTGAAGAATCTACCATTATATTATTTATCCAGCAGTGGGTCTGAGTAGAAAAACAGCTTTACCTGGTCAGTCATCATCCATAGAGTCACCATCTGAATTGTGTTAGTTATTGTAGGTGTATTTTGCTTTTTGAGAAGAGTGCCTCACTGCCATAGACCATGCATATCACGCTATTAAAGTAATATCCAAAGTTCTTTTATAAACTCTGTTATAGTTTAGGAACCATACACTCTATTCCTTAATTCTAATTAAGTTTATTTCCTTTGATTGGACAGGCATTGCAAGAAAACTGGTGAAAAAATACGGGATAAAACGCATGCCATGAAAGTTTTCAGTACTGGGTATATTTGGTTCCTGTGGTTCTGGAAGCTTTTAAAAGTTTTTGCTGTGTGTAAATCCATCAAGCAGCTGATGGAGTCATGAATCTCTCTTGTGCCAAACCAGCTCCGTTCTTCTTTTCAGTCATGGGTTAAAGGCTTTGTAAACACAGTGACAACAAATATGCATAGCTCCATATTTATTATTTCATGATCAGGCTACATCAGCAAGAAAAGTGAGGCTGATATATTGAATCTTTGCCTATTGTTGGATAGCAATAGGACAAAACTGGTTACATTTTTCTTCTCTAGTTGCTTTTGTATTCCTACATGCATTTTAGTTTTATTTTCACTCTCATATTTTTTATTTCCCTTGATAATAATTCAGGTTTATTAGAAATAGCTTCTTTTCCACTATTTTGAATAATTATTTTCAATAATGAAAACAAGGGAGACATGAATTAACTACAAGGATTTTTCATTTTGGACAACTATAATGGAACTTAGCAATTACACAATTTTTTCCCATTGTTACTTACCATTCTCACATACCCTCCATTAGCAATTACAATGCCAATGACTGATTCTGTGCAGGAGGGCAAGAATGGAAAGTTTCAAAACATTTCAAAGTACAGTAAATCACAATTTTAAAAAATTAGTAATGTGAATAAACTTTTCATTTAAATAAACTTTTTTGTGATTGGGAAGAGAAATTTGCTACAGAAATTTTCATGACAGGTCATATGCTTAAAGAAAAAATATTCCTACCTATTGGTAGGATTTTAGGCATCAGAATACTTTATGAGCCGAATCTAAATCAATATTAACATGAAATATTCACAATGAATACAAAGGAATATGCTAGATGGTATAAAACATTCATCTGTTAAATAATGTACAGTACTTTTTTTCCCTGTTCATCTATCCTACTTTCACATGCTTATGGTTTTTTAGACATCACTTTTTTTCAGCAATGAATGGAGAACTCTTTTTTATACAGGATTTTTATTAAAACTGCATGAAAAATGATTTCCATTCAGCTATCTAACAGAAAAGGAAATGTGAATTAGTGCAAACCTTCATATAACACAAAANCAGAAAAGGAAATGTGAATTAGTGCAAACCTTCATATAACACAAAAGTTTCTTTCTTTTTTTTTTTTAATTATCCAACACTTGAAGCAATAGCAAGGCAACAATTTACATGTGCCAAAAACACAGGGGAAATAAAAATAAAATAAAATTAA
>WEKY01008224.1:0-24405 GCA_013390045.1 Picathartes gymnocephalus
TTTTTTTTTTTCTTTTTTAATCTCCAGTCCTCAGGTCATTAATTTATATGAGAATATCAGCCTCTGCTAAAAAAAAAAAAAATAGACTCTTCACTGCCATGACTGCACAGGAGAGCTTGAAGATAACATGGAGTTCTGTACCTTTAGTCCCTTGTGGGACTGGCCTGGAAGAGGATTAGGTTTGGGTGTCCAGTTATGGAGGTTATGATTTTTGGGGTGAATTTGGGAATGTTTGTTGCATTATAGGTAAAATTACATGCAAAACCACAATTATAATCATCTGTGAGCTGGAACTCTTGTATTTGCTCTTGAAGGAGAAGGAAATAGAGGAGATAAGAAAAGGCACCCCAAAATCACATTAATTAGTGCCAATCTGAAATATTTTCCAGATTTCACATGAACAGAAATAAGTTACCACCACCATGTAAAGAAATGAAGTTTCTAATTTCAAATTTGAGCAACCCAGGGTTTATCATCTGAGCCTAAAATACCCTTCACTTCCATGCACAGAGGAGTCTCCAAATTGTGTTTTCCTGTGATTGAGGGGTTACACAAGCCCTGGAGAAGATGCTCACTGATAGCTGGGGTCTGCCGTCAGGCACAGCACCCGCTCATGTGAAGGAAGGGAACTCGTTTAACTCGTTATCCAAACTTCATATTAACTGGGAAATGGAGAAATGAATGGATACGGGGTAAAAGGTTAAAAAGGGAAGGAAAAAAAGGTAAAGAGGGCACTTCTGACTTGGCAAAAAAACCTGATTTGTTAACTGATGAGCCAAGCAGCTATACCACCAACAGCGAATCCCTTTTTTAAGGTCCTTTTTATATTTGCAAGGTTCCTTTCTCAAGCAGAGGGAGAAGTCTTGTTTTGGAGTTCCATGGATGAATGTTTTACACCTAAAGGAACACCAGAGCCTTAGCCAGCAACACTGTAAGTTTTAGCCTCCTTTGTATCACCACATTAGTTTATCTAAAAAAAGTAAAAATTGGAAAGTAATGCTGCAAAAAAAACCCTGCTGAAAAGATGTTCGAAATGGAGACAGATTAACAAATCCAGAAAAGACAAAAATAAATATGTTGTTTCAAAATATAATTCTACCAGAAAATAGTTCTTGCCCATAAATCCAGGAAAATAAAACCAAAATCTCGAAAAACAGAATGGAGTTTCAAACAAAGTTGGTTACAACATGTTCATATGAATCTTTGATTTTCAAGCTTTTTTTTTTTTTATGGGCAACTAAATATTTTTATAGGAAGCATAGACCATCATGGAAATTGCCTTGTATGTAACATGGTGACTTGCTTCTACTGTATGCTTCTTGTGCAAGAAAAGCNAAGAGTATTGCAATGTAACAAGTCTTCAAAATGCAAACAGCATCAAATTTTCAGATCCTTTGTTACCACTGCACAAAGGAATATTGGAGTTCTCCATCCCAAATATTGCTATAACAATATAACTTTTAGAAGCCCTAACCAAAAATAAATAAATTTGATTAAAAATTAAATATTCTTTTTTTTAAGGAAAAAAAAATCAATTTTCTATTACAGGATAGACACTGCTAGTTTTTAAAAAGTCAATAATTTATGTCTAATAAAAAGTTAGGATTCCTAACCCTGTTATGAGTATTAAACTGATACTATAATCACCTTTAATGCAGTGACTTTACAGCATTGGCTGCCCTGTGATGAAGCAGCCCCCTAACCTTGTTCTACACCCAGGGAATGGCACATGGATCACCTTAATGAGGCTGAGGTGTCTGTGCTCCTGCTCCAGCCATCAGTCCCAGGAAGGGCCTGGTTAGCAGCAATATCCCAACTGATGAGAAAGGTATTTGTACTTATCAGAACACTTGGCCATTTTGAAAATCTGCCCCACTGATCATGTCAATAAAATCTGACACAGAAACCATGTGGGGCACAAAAATTGGAAAGAGCTTTATTAACTTCCTTGATTAAAAAAATTATATTATTGTGATTCACGAGGCCCCTCAGCTATTTCCAGATCATAGTTTTGACAGTTTCCATGACTAAATTGCTGATTTTTGCTTTTTCTACCTTTTTTTTTTTTCTTTTTTAATCTCCAGTCCTCAGGTCATTAATTTATATGAGAATATCAGCCTCTGCTAAAAAAAAAAAAAATAGACTCTTCACTGCCATGACTGCACAGGAGAGCTTGAAGATAACATGGAGTTCTGTACCTTTAGTCCCTTGTGGGACTGGCCTGGAAGAGGATTAGGTTTGGGTGTCCAGTTATGGAGGTTATGATTTTTGGGGTGAATTTGGGAATGTTTGTTGCATTATAGGTAAAATTACATGCAAAACCACAATTATAATCATCTGTGAGCTGGAACTCTTGTATTTGCTCTTGAAGGAGAAGGAAATAGAGGAGATAAGAAAAGGCACCCCAAAATCACATTAATTAGTGCCAATCTGAAATATTTTCCAGATTTCACATGAACAGAAATAAGTTACCACCACCATGTAAAGAAATGAAGTTTCTAATTTCAAATTTGAGCAACCCAGGGTTTATCATCTGAGCCTAAAATACCCTTCACTTCCATGCACAGAGGAGTCTCCAAATTGTGTTTTCCTGTGATTGAGGGGTTACACAAGCCCTGGAGAAGATGCTCACTGATAGCTGGGGTCTGCCGTCAGGCACAGCACCCGCTCATGTGAAGGAAGGGAACTCGTTTAACTCGTTATCCAAACTTCATATTAACTGGGAAATGGAGAAATGAATGGATACGGGGTAAAAGGTTAAAAAGGGAAGGAAAAAAAGGTAAAGAGGGCACTTCTGACTTGGCAAAAAAACCTGATTTGTTAACTGATGAGCCAAGCAGCTA
Organism: Picathartes gymnocephalus; assembly: GCA_013390045.1. Lineage (NCBI taxonomy): Eukaryota > Metazoa > Chordata > Aves > Passeriformes > Picathartidae > Picathartes > Picathartes gymnocephalus. The sequence goes on from WEKY01008224.1 coordinate 2,844, forward strand.
TACCACCAACAGCGAATCCCTTTTTTAAGGTCCTTTTTATATTTGCAAGGTTCCTTTCTCAAGCAGAGGGAGAAGTCTTGTTTTGGAGTTCCATGGATGAATGTTTTACACCTAAAGGAACACCAGAGCCTTAGCCAGCAACACTGTAAGTTTTAGCCTCCTTTGTATCACCACATTAGTTTATCTAAAAAAAGTAAAAATTGGAAAGTAATGCTGCAAAAAAAACCCTGCTGAAAAGATGTTCGAAATGGAGACAGATTAACAAATCCAGAAAAGACAAAAATAAATATGTTGTTTCAAAATATAATTCTACCAGAAAATAGTTCTTGCCCATAAATCCAGGAAAATAAAACCAAAATCTCGAAAAACAGAATGGAGTTTCAAACAAAGTTGGTTACAACATGTTCATATGAATCTTTGATTTTCAAGCTTTTTTTTTTTTTATGGGCAACTAAATATTTTTATAGGAAGCATAGACCATCATGGAAATTGCCTTGTATGTAACATGGTGACTTGCTTCTACTGTATGCTTCTTGTGCAAGAAAAGCCACTTTTCCAGACTAAAATTTTAATGAGACATGAATTTCATGGAAACCTGGTTTTTATTCTTGCTTCCCAGCTGCCTACAAACTACAGATCTCTGAATGTTAACTTATTGTTAAGTAGAAGAGAATACATTTTATTATTTAAAAAGAAAGTCTATGGCAAATCTACTCGTTAACTGTTCACAGTTTTTTCCCTGTGAAACTCCTGTGAAGACAAATCTCCAGAGGAAAGGTTGTTCTCTTCTGAGAAAAGCCAAGCATAGCTCCACCAACAAAGAGCTTCCAAGGATTTGCATTCGCCAAGGGTCAGCTCCCAGACTCTTTTTAGTTTGTTTGTTTGAATATTTTAATTAACTGAAATGGGCAGACCAAAATCTTCAAAAACTGTGCAATCATGTGTTTGTGTGTTGTAACAAAAGGCCTGATTTTGAACCCTCTGCAATTCCCCACTGGCTGACCCAGCCAGTACAGAAAACAGATGCAAAACCATTCTGCTCATTTGCATATTTTAGCTTAAAGAAAGAGCACTGCCTGTGGACCCACATCAGCTGCTGAATCATTGCAGGGGACACAAATTTCTCTCTCAAAACAAGGCACAAGTGACCACAAACTAATGAGGAGGGGTGTGATTTTAGGCCAAACATTCCTCTTCTCTTCCAGCCCCTGTACAAAATCCATCTTTTTCTCACACAGCTCTTTAATGTGCAAGCATGGTTTGACTGTTGATTTCATTATCAGTTTGTTTTTTCCTTATATTTGTGCTCAACTTGTCTTTGGAAAACTAACTTTTCAACACCAAAATAATTCAAAGCGGGGAGGAGAGGAGGGGAAAGGTTTACTTAATATTGCTAAGAGTTCAGAGGTTAAACTTCTGGCCAACCTCCCCCGACTGGTATCTGCTGCTACTCTTTGAAACACCCAAGTTACCTCCCTCCTCAATCCCGTCGGAACCCAATAAAAGACTCGACTCACCAGCCTTAATGTGAACATCCTGACTCCTGATTTTCCCTGAAGGATTTTCAGCTGTGCAATAGTAAGTGTTATCATGGATTAAGTTATTAAAGCTTGAAGGAGGGAAGGGGAAAATTTGGAGAGTGCCATTGGGGTGGACGTGGCGGATCCCTGGGACATCGTAGATCTCCTCGCCCGTCGCTAGGTACCATCTGAGCGTCACCGGGGGGATCCCCGCTGCTGGACAGGGGACCAGAGTCCCTGTGGTGCTAGCAAACACTACCTCTTGCAGAGATGCATTGACAAAATAGAGACTGGCGTGTAGCTCTTCACTGAAAACTGCAAGACAAAAAGAGAAAAGAGAACAGAGCTTGAAAAACTGAGAGATTTCAGCGGCGCGCGAGACGATTCGCTGCCGCCGCCAAATCGAACGCGGTGCCCAGGGAAGGTAATCAAAGCAACTGGATGCTAATGTCAGATCTAATAAAGTGCTTCTTGTTTTCAAAGCAAATATTGCCAGGTTAAACATAGTAAGTGGTTTACACCCAAAAGTAAGATGAGAAACCCCTTTTGGTGTGAACGGATACAGATCCGCTCACTGCTGCGCTTGCTGAGGCAGAACTCTTCCTACAGCCTGCAAAAATCTATCAGTAATCTGCCTTGATGAAATTTCCAGTGACTAAATTTCTGCTTGGAACAGAGGCAGTTTCTGTTAGCATCCCTAAATTTATTTTTGCAGTCTTTCCATGGCAAAAAATGATTTATAAAGTAATAAAAACAACTGAGCAAACAGTGGAAAAAAATACCCATAACTCCTTAATAGTAATGCATGTCTATACTTAATACAGATACAGCTTAATAAATGCTTTATATAATTTGGTCAGGTCTTTCTAGCAAAGACCTATAAACCTAGGTGCCTGTGATAATCTTGGTTCTGCCATCCACGTGACTACAGTCCCGTTCCCAATCTTAAACTGAAGATTCTCTATCACTGGAAAGGGTCGATACTAATCAAAGCACCAGATTAACCACTTCTGCCCTGGGCTGTTGAGCTCTCACTGGAGGGACTGAAGGCTCCAGGTGGTTTAAAGGTTTCCCAACATTTCCTCTAAAGCACCTTCCTAACCAGATATGTTGGAGAGCTGATAAGCCTAACACATGATTTTTGTTTTCCAATAAATGGTAGGATACATTCCAACACCACCACTATGCCTTATATTTGCAGGTAGGACTCACTTGTAAAAAAAAAAAAAAAGTGTCAGTTTTGCTTGACACAAACACAGAGACTTGGATATTTCATTATATCTTGGATGCAGTAGATTCTGACAGGATTTTCTAAAGCAAGACTGGTAAGGGGTCAGTTTTGGAGAAGGTGACCACAGTGGAGGAGATCCCAGGGAGCAGTGATGAGACAAATTTCAGGGTAGCCTTCATTTGCACAAGATGGATTCTATTCTCCTGCAGATAGAACTTGCAATCCCAATGCTAAGACATGAACTATCTTTTCTGCCTCTGCATTTCATGGTAGTTTGGAGCAAAAAATTGACTATTTTTTCTTTCTCTCTTTTGGTATCTTGCAAAGATACAAGGTGGGAAAGTGTTCATTCTAAATATCATCAACAGAGACTCAAAAGAGAGCAAAAGTAGCCCTGGGAATCCCCAGAAATTAAGGAAAAAGAGAGACCCTTCCCAGTAGGGAAAGATGTCTGGTATGCAGGAGACAGAGAGAAAAATGAGTGGCACAGAGAAGGTTGAAAGGCACTTGGAGATTCAGAAAGGAGAAATTTCAACTCTGGGTCTGAGCTCCTGCATTTAGATGAGGCAGGTGCCAGCACAGAATAAAGTCCCTTGCAAGAAAAGTTCCACCTAGTTGGTTCAATCCCAAGAGGAACTCAGGCATCTGGAGAGCAAAAATAGGCACAATAGGACTAAGCAAAGGAAGAAGCTGAATCCTCATTCAGAAGGACTGAATAAGATGGTGCCACTTTTACATAACCACATTTCTAATTATAGTTGTACTTTGAAGCAGGGAACAGTATTGTTGGTAACATAATAGAGAACTGAAAAAAAAAACAATTTGGCATTGTTCATCTGCTGTACAAGCTTTTCTCTACAAATACAAATGAAACAATCAACAAGGCATTTAAATTTCCATTGGCCAACAAGACATTCACGTAGAAGTAATAAACACAGTTCACATTTGCCAGCTTTTATTATGCTGTGCTGCTTCTTAGCAGATATTCAAGCAAAACCAGTAGATTTTGTGGCCAAGAACAAAGAGGTAAATACCAGATTACAAATGCCATAAAACCAGAGAATATCAGGAACTCTGTTTGACACTTCCATAGAATCTAACTTCCCAATCAAAAGCAGCACAGCTGAACTGGAGACTCATCCTAGCAGCACATAACAATGAATTTTTCCAGCTGCTTTGTATCCCCTGTAGAAGCTTTCAGTACTTTTGACAAGCTCTCCATCCATCAGCCTGTACAATAGTGCTTCATTTTAAACCAGCATCTGCTGTGCATTCATCCTAATGGCAGCCACAAACACACCAAGATCCCTGGAAAATAATCATAGTGCAGTAATACACACACTTATACACAGTGCTGACAGTCCAGATGCTTTTTGTGGTGGAATTCGCTGTGTAAACTACGTGGAGACATCCAACGACAAAAATGGGATTTCAGAAGCTTTTATTAAAAAGATATTTCTCCTCAGCATTTCACAGGAAGAAAATGTTTAGCTGAATAACAGAATAAGTGATTTATTGAAAGTGAGACAAGTCAAAGATGATGCGTAATTAATTATATGTTACTTAATGATAGAATATAATCCAACTAACCACTGTATTTTTCAGAAAGCAGAAGCAACTCAGGCCATGAGTTGCAACAGAGAGGGGTAAGGGAAACTGATGAAAGTTATGAAAATAAAACAGCAAAGAGAAATACCAGAAGAATGAAAAAAAAAAAGTAAAAAGTCAATCATAGAAGAGAAAATAATACTCAAGGTAGAACTGAAAACCCTTACAGCTGAGTGACTGCACTTGGCCTGGACAGAGATGACATCAGTTACAGTGCAAGGGAAGAAAAGGCAAAGATTCCTCCTGAATAAAGGTTATTTATTACCAAACCAATAATTCTTGAGGGAAACAAGAGGAAGGCTGCTCAGGTGCCCCAGCTGGAATGAAAAGGTGACAAACAATCTGCACCTGTGAGCACTTTGGGGCAAGAAGGCAGAGATTTGTGTCCTTGGCTGAGTGGTTAAAGGAGCACAGCAACAGTTTATCAGATCAAAGGACAAGAAGCACTTCTGGAATCAGGCTCAATAGATGCCAGGATTTCACTCATACAAAAATGGGGAGAGAGGGAAGGGGGAGGGAAAAATAGAGGGGACAGAGGGAGGGACAAGGGAGGTGGATAAATTTTTTGCAAGTTCAATCAACATTCTTTACTCTCAACTCCTTGAAGTGATAAGGGGAACTGACTAAGCATTACAGCTAAGGAAATTTCTCCTGCTTTTCAGGGGAGGCAAGGCTGCCAAGCTGTGCTTAGCAAAGTGCTGAATACATCAGCCAGATGCAAAATTTCTGTTGGCATTTGAGAGATCTCTCATCAATTAAACTGCTTCTTTACAACGAGGCTGGTCAGTGGGGCTGTGAGCTGATCTCCCTCAGCAAGGGAGACTGAGCACTCTGGGCAGATCTAACCAGGATGGACACACAGGAAGGAAGATTTAGGCTGGGTTTGGCACCTCCAACACCCGTAGCTATTGGCCTAGTTAAGAATTGAGTAATTTTTTTTTGTTTTTACAGAGGTGGCCTTTTCTCTCTTCAGGCAGGTCACTCCTCCAGCTCCCAGCTCCTCCATGTCTACATGCCGAGCACTTGAAAGTCTTTTATAAGGAGTTAGCAAATACCTCGAGTGATATTTGAGCCTGTGAGGGTTGGGATTTGTCAAGGCTTCACGAAGCAAACCAGGCTGAATCGTCCTTTTTACTGGGCAGAAAGGGCTGTCACTGAGCCGTGAGAGAGAAAATCCTACACTGAAATGACTGTACTGGATCAGGCTCAGGCTTGCTCCGTGTGGGATCTGGTGACAAGGAGGGACCAGCAACAACAAAAAGATGGGAGAAGAAATGCAAAAGCAAACCATGAAACCATCTGTCCCCTTCCTTCACCCTGCCCTCCCTTCAGGTTGCTTCACCCGCAAGAACCTTTACCCTCAAGATGGCAAAAGTGAAAACTTCCATGGAGTTTGCATGGAACAAAAGAAAATTTTGCATCTGTTCAAATTGGTGCCAGAATGCAATGCAGAGGCTTGGTGTTGTACGTAATTCCTTTTCATCGTGTGCTCTTTCATCTTTAAGTAAGTTTCAATAACACCTCTGTGATTTTGAAGTTATTTTTTGGGGCCTCATGTTCTTCCAAAGCCCTCTTCCGATATTCTGCAATTGTCATTTAAAGCCCCAGTTTTCTCTCTTCAGTTCTTGAAAGAACTGAAATACTCTTCATTGAGAGACCAGTCAGCACACTGAAAAATACGAATAAAATATCTCTGAACAATTAATTGATACTTATATTTAATTTACCTTCCCTGCTCTCTTCAAGGACTAAATGCTGTTCCTGTAATGCCTTCGCATTACAAATTTGGAAAGTTTGGTCTTAAATGAATAACAATTTCAAACTAAGGGAAAAATTGGTTCTCATCCATTTGATTAATCAAATCCAGCATGAAATATTTATATAGATAAATGAAAAGATATGAATCAAAGTGAAAGTCTGGAGCCAAGAGACCACTGAGATTATTTAGATAAAATAAAAATCAAAGCAAGAAAGATAAATTATGTAATTAAGCAGTTGACTGCACTCCTGCACTACAGCAGGTTTATAGAAACAGCCTGAACTGTGTTACAGTGGAACTTCAGGTTTGCTACAGCCTTGGACATCAATGTGCCCTCTCCTTTTCTCCTCAGTGATGTTGTGATTGATGAACTGGGCAACAATCAAGTATTTCCTCTAGATTTATTGGATTGTATAAGGTGCCACCTTAAAATGTAATAATTTCTCACTTTTAAACACAGCTGCCTCAACACAAAAAAAAATAGAAGCAAACCAAGGAATATAATAAAAACAGAAAAAGAAAGGAAAGGAAAGAAAGGACCATATTTAATAAAGTCTAAGACACCTGAGACTGCTTCGTACCGTGATGGGACAAGAGATTCTAGAAAAAGCTGACATTTGCAAAAATGTTTGCAAACAGACACAAAGCAGCATGAGACACATTCCCTCAAGAAGTTTAAGGACTAAGAACCTGTGTGTTATCAGCTCATCAAGCTCTAATCAAAGTTTAAGAAAAACAATAAAATATCAATATCCTGTGTGCCTTCTGGGAGAAATCTTTTCCTCAAAGACCTCAGCCACTGTGCCGTGGGTAGGAGTGCAGTTTTTTGAGCATTCTCCACAGATAATTTAGGAAAAACACAGCCTAAGGTGAGCTGAGACCCTGCTTTGCTGGGGCAAATCACTCACTTCACTTGGTCCATCATCTCCAGCAGAGAGTGAGGGATTAGGAGAACTTTCCAACTTTCGGGAAGATCTCAGTTAGCTGGAGAAGTTCAGCACAGGTGGCCCAATATTTTTAGCTGCTGGATAGTGGATGTTTGTTGTAAATCTATGTTTATAGACCCTTGTACTGGGAATTCAGCCTGCCTGGGACACGATTGAGCCTGAAAGCATCACAGCCTTTGCCTGTCCTCACACCAGCAATTCCTAAATGCATCTCTAGGCTTCAGAAAATTCAAAACCAGGGTGGGTTTTTTTGTTGATTTTCTTTTCTTTGCTGCGGGAGGTGGCGCATAAAAAGCAACGATATAATCAGAGTAAAAATCAGACAAAGATCACAGAATGTCCTGAGTTGGAAGGGATCACAAGGATCACCAAGCCCAGCTCCTGGCCCTGTGCACAGGATCATCCCCCAGAGTCACACCTGATGTTCCCTTTCACCCCCAAAAGAGAGAAGGGAAGAGAGGCATTAAAGTGATTATTTGCCAAAATAGAAGGCAAAGGTAACAAGACAGGAGGAAGTCAGAAGGGTGTTAAGACTCAAGGAACTGCCCAGGATCTCATCTCTCTTGAAAGCTCTGCTATCAGCCAGACAGCTCCTTTTTCCCTGGCCTGAAATCAGAGTAAAAGCAGGCAAGGAAACATCATTGTGACCACAGTCATTAAAAATATATGGCTGTGAGGTAGAGATCTAAATAGAACAAAAGACCCAATTATAGCAAAACAACTGAGAAATTTTTAAAAATGGGAATTTAAGCCCTATTCTTTATATGGTCAGTGAAATATATTGAAGTCCTCCATAACAGAGGAAAATAAAATATTGATTTTTCACTGTAAAGACAAATACCTTGTAAGACAATTTAGTGGAATTAATCTAAAAAGCACTTAAAAAGAAAAAAAAAAAGCCAAACCAACTTTTGCAGGAAAATATCTGAAGCCATCTAAACAATGAATTATATTTAAGGAAACTGAATTACCAGGATCATACTACAGGTTAATTACCCTGTTGACATCCAAACAATACAGAATGCTAAGATAATTCTTTTTGCATAAACACACACACACACACAGAGAACTGATAAATGAAACATTTCTGAATGCACGGCTGTGCCTTTCAAACCAGTAGTAGAAACATTACAAATGCAATCACAAATATGCTGATTACCCAATGCATAACAGGGAGAGAGAGTCTGAGTGGGTGGGAGGGTGCAATTCTAGTGAGCTGTGTCACTATTTAGGATGAATTTTAATTTTTTTTCAAGATTCTATACTGAATCACCATGACTGAGATTTAAAAAAGAGGAAGGAAAAAAAAAAAAAAAGGCAGGCTAAATTGGCCTTTTTTCTTCCAATACAACTCCCCTTGATAAACTAAAAAAAAGCCCTTATTTGAAAAGAATCAAAACCTGATTAGACACTTACAAACAAGAATGTTATTATCACTACTCAATTATCCAGTAACAGGCTATGCAAAGTGACCTAGAGAAATTACTGCAGCTATTGTGGAAAGATCAGAGTGATGAGGCATTACAATAATCCATCTGTGATCGTGTCTCCCTCTAGGGGTTTTATCTAATGACTAACACACAAGGTTGATAAATATTATAAATTTTATTAGAGCAAGGGTAAAGCAAAGGTACTTTTACAACTTTGGCTTTGATTCTGGCTCTGGAGAGGGATTCCTTTTGCTCCTTTAAATTGATAGGGATTGAACATTCCCCATTGTCTGAAGGGAAGGAGGGTAAGACACAAAGTCTCATACAAGGAATAAGTTTCAGGTGGAGGCCAAATAAGTAACTTCAACAACAGGAAAACAGCACTGGATAAAGATGCTCTGACCAGACTCCAAAGTAAGTCTTACTAAAAAGGAATTAATAAAATGAAAAACAGTGAAAGCAGCCCTAAAGAAGAATTATGAAAGAACGCTAAAATCAAAATAGCTTTAACGTGGAAAACAAAATTAAATCAATTGCCCCAAATTATTTGATATTACAAATATAATTAACAAATAAATGAAGATATTAAATTAGAAAAACACCTTAAACACCACCACTCATGACAGTTTTAAGTCAAGCCAACAAAGGAGAGCACAATTCTCCCCACAGTATAAAATCTCACAATGCTGAACTATTTCCCATGTATTGTGTTTGTAGGGGTAGCCAGTATTTTAGGGCTCAACAGTATAAATTTGCTATGTGTCCACCAAAAATGCCAACAACAAATGATGCTTTTTCAAAATGCTTCTCTGATTCAATCAGCCAGTGCTCAACCTTTCATTCCAAAGGGTTACTCGTTTGAATCAGTTTCAAAATCAGAACCACTAATGAGGATAATTAAGTATGCAGTTGGTTTTGCCCACAAATAATAATCACTACGGGAAAAAAAGCACTCAGCATTACATTATCATTCTCAGAGGACAGAAGCTTCCATTAAATCAAAGCAAGCTTCCACAATTAAAAGAAAAGGTCCTCAGGTGAAACCATAAAAAGAAGCAGAACTCACAAGGCAGGGAGGGAATGGTGGGTTTTGGTGGAATGCACTAATGCAGAGTGGCAAATGCAATAGATGCAAGCGATGGGAACCTTTAATCAGCTAAAAAAGGTGGTTAAATCTGTGGTTAAAAAAATACCAACAAAAAAAAACCTCAAGCCAGAAAAACCCAGATAATTGTCAACCTGTGGAATAAAAAATATGCATCTGTGCTTCTTTAACCCAAAATCCCAATTCCACTCATTCCTATCATAAGGAACACACTGCAAGAACACCGAAAGCACAGGGACAGAAATTAGAGAAGAGCCTCAGATTTATTCTTCTCTCAAAAATATTTTATGAGGAGGAGGAATAAATATAATTAGATATGTCTTAGGGTTCTGAAAAATGGAATTAATCCATATTTGTATGGCTTTTCTTTTAACTGATTTATAAAATTATCACTTTTTCCATAAGCAGAGCCATTATTTTCAAGGACTTATTGGCTGAGATCTAACAGGTTTCAGTTTGGGGCTTGTCTTCAAAATGCTGCAGTTGACATGATGCTTGTGAGAGAGTCCTGATGGCCATCAACTTCACATCACAATGGGACAACAGAGTTTTATAGATAAACAACAGTAAAGCTGAGCATACTTTTTATTGGACCTATCCTGGAAGAAGACAAATTTTTTTAAAAAAAAATCATCTCTTCCACACAAAAATGAAAGCAAAATAAATCAAATTTTTCAGTGAAAATAATTAAGTGTCAGGATGCTTCACAAGATTCCATGAGGGAATGTTCTAGAGCAGAGCAGTCAGCTACATTTTGAGTCTTACAGTCTGCTGACTTCTCTGTCACCTTTCCCACATCCCAGATGAAGGCTCTGCTACTCATGCAAGCCAGAGCCTGAAAGATCTTTCATTTGGGTACAGGGAACAGCCAGGACACCCTCCTGGGCCAGGATTTTATCCTTTGGGTTTTGCTGTTGGTGAGCTCTGAGGTGAGTGAGTGAATGAACCCTACTGCCACAGTGAGCCTCTCAGCAGAGCAAACAATCCTGCCAACCACCCAGCTAGGAAACTGAAGAAGGAAAGGAAAAAAACCCACAATGTCAAGAGATCTTTAAACCTCAACCTCTCTGCTCTGTTATTCCACACCACTGTTATACCTGAGTATCTACAAAAGAGGCCCACAAAAGATAAATCAGATAAATGGCTTCATGCTGAAAGAAAGTAGATTTAGATTAGGTATTAGGAAGGAATTCTTTGCTGTGAGGGTGGTGAGGCCCTGGCACAGGTTGCCCAGAGAAAATTTGGATGCCCCATCCCTGGAAGAGTCCAAGGCCAGGTTGGACAGGGCTCTGGGCAACCTGGGACAGCGGGAGGTGAGACGATCTTTACAACCCAAATCATTCTATGATTCTATAATGCCCTCAGGAAGCCTTCAGGAGCTCTCACTAGAGATGATGGCAAGTTCAACAGGCTCCTGCATCTACAACCTGAATGCAAACGTGGTTGTCACAGCTGAAAACTGACTGCCTTAAAAGTTTCTGTAAATCCAAAGCAGGGTTGAACATGACCCACGGAGAGCTCTGCTCCAAAACTATGAGAGGAGAGATGGGGAAAGGAAAACAGAGTGGGAGATCTGGACGATGCTTGGCTCATCCCACTCCTCCATGCTGAGCCACTTCGGGGGAAAAGTGTTTTTCTTGGATGCATTGAGGGAAACAGTATTGCCCCAAGGCAGAGGTAAGAATGGAGCTTTGGGGTTTGGCTGAGCCTGCACAGCTTCTACCCAGACACCATCACGGAGCTCATCCAGGAAGGACAAGCAGGAGAGTCTGAAACGTGTGCTGGCAGCCATCAGCAATACAAAACACGAGGCTTTACTGCAAGAAATCACACAAACACTGCTAAATACACTGGGTGTTGAAAGAAAATGCAGGAAAAATTAGGTGAAATCTTTGGTGGCACAGTATTTCCAACACCAACACCATTTAGGTAGTACAGTATGTAGTCCCTGCTGAAAGAAAATTCAAAACTTGCCCACCATGGGAATAATAAGCTCTGTAGTGCTTCCTGAAAAACAGAGTTCTTCCAGAAACTGCTAAAGAGATGAGTAGCATCTGGATTTCCTAGTTAGGAAATGTTGAACAAAGCCTGTAGTCTTCACAGTCCCACTTCACCACTGTCAGCACCAACATATCAAGGACAAAATTTAGTACTAGTTTGATGCATTTTTTGCATCACATTTCACATAATATTGAGCTATAAGAGCATTTCCTTTCTGCACGTGTAAGTTTGAAATCCCTCTTTCCCCACCATGATTCTTCCCCTTTCATGTCAAAGTTAACTGCAAGTGATTCAAGCAAGAACAAGCCCTTACTCCCCAAATCTGCAGAAGAGGAAGAGGTCAGAGTACCTGCAAATGCAGGAATGGAAGAAATTTCTTGCCTGAGTCACAGGCAAGAAAATAAACACACTTGAAAATGACTCTGAAGGGAGAGGACATGTGGGATGTAGAAATGGCTTTGTGGAACAACCCCTTGCCTGGATTAGAAATCCCTCCAGGACCACAAATCCACCTGGCATTTGGATTCCCTTGCCTGGTGAGGGTTTCCAAGCCTCTGCAGAACACACAGCACGTCTCAAGCACTTTGCTGCACTGATGCTGCTTTGCATCCGTGCTGGATTGTTCCACCCGTGGGGACGAGTTCTCAGTGTGACTGAATTCCTCCTGACAGCTCGCCTGTCGTATCAGCCCGGGCTGAGTCACAGCAGCAGCACAAATGCAGAACCAGGGCAGCCCTGCCCCGTGCTCCAAACCCAGCACCAGCAAAGGAGTGAAGAGGGCACAGCTGCCTGTCTTGCTCAGGGGATGGCTCTCAATGCACATCCAAAAAAAAAAAAAAAACAAGAGAGGGAGGAAAAGGAGGAGAAACTCACAAAACTCACACAGCAATTATTTCTGTTCAGCACAAACACCCAGCACCAACAGATCTGAGCAGCACCACTGCTGGAGAGCAAACAGAAGTTGTGCATAATAACTATTTTCATACTGAAATTGCTGATAGGTTCTGAAAGTGATTTGGCTCTATTAATCATGAAAATAAACCCAGGGCTGACAGAGAGCAACTCGAATGCTACAACAAAACAAGATAGAATAGAATATGACAACATAAATGTACACAGAATATAAGGACATGCAGTGACAGAACAAGAAGAAATGGTCCTAAGCTGAAAGAGGGCAGGGTTAGGTTAAATATTGGGAAGGAATTCTTCTCTGGGAGGGTGGGGAGGCCCTGGCACAGGGTGCCCAGATTTGCTGTGGCTGCCCCTGGATCCCTGGCAGTGCCCAAGGCCAGGTTGGACACTGGGGCTGGGAGCAGCCTGGGACAGTGGGAGGTGTCCCTGCCCATGGCAAGGGGGTGGGATGAGACGATTTTTAGTTCCCTTCCAACCCAACTCAAAACATTCTATGATTCCATTCTATAATGAAGAGAAGCAGCATTACCTTTGGTTATTGCTCATGTATTTTCCTAAACTCCTTCCAAGATCACCACGATGTACCGATTTTTGTTTACATCTCGCTAAATAAAAAGAAAGGAAGATGCCCTGGGATTCACGGCTATTTTTATAGAAGATTGGAGCTATGACAACCTACTGCAATCTTAATTTAAAAGAATACCAAAAAAGTAAGATTTTTCACTCTACCTATCCCTCAAAGGGGAAAGGGAAAGAGGATAAAAAAGAGAAAAAATACAGATGCAAAAAAAGTCTTCAGGATTTAATTTAGTTTCTTAGCAAAACCAAACGAACAAGTTATGGAATGACCACTACTTGAACAACTGCAACCTGGTACTCTCTTTGTCATGGGTTTACTGTATAATTCCTACAGTATAACATACAAAGAAAAAATATAATAATGTTATTATAAAATAAATACAATCCATGAGAAATTTCTTTTCCTCAATGGGAGAAAAAATCTCAGGAATTTGGGTTTTGCAGGAGGAGGAAAAGGCTTTAGAAGAAGAATTTAAATATATCTCAAATAAATTAAAAAGGCAACATCAGTCAACTTTAATATCCCATCTAAAATGGAGGGGAGATACTACCAGTGTAAAAATTACTTATTCAACACTACTTTAACATTCTGAATGATCCCAAGAAAATATTCAGTTTGGAAATGGCACATTAAGCAGTTGAGGGATAGAAATACATATGAAAATAGTATGAAGATGGCTACAGAATGAGTATACAACACACATTTACATATTATATACTCTTGACAAAATACAAAACTAACTTGCCTTGAAGGCCTCTTTGTTTACCTGAAATATTAGCATGACTTGCTGAGCTGTTACTTGGAATATCCTGGTTTCCATTTTGCTCCCCCCATCAGGATTTCTGTGTCACATCAAGGCAATCACAAGACCAACAGCAAAACCCAGCATTCTTTGAATTTAATTGAAATTTGAACACTTAAATACCAGTGACAACCTGAGCTTGGGCCTTTCCTGTGTTTTCCATTAGTTTTTTAAAAAAATAACATATCACTTTTTCACTGAAATGCAATGGAAATAAAGTCCTTGCACCTTCTTGCAGCCAAGGAAGGTACCTCTGACCACACTGGTGTCAGTTCAGCCTAAACAAACTTGTTCCCTTCCAGTTTTCCTTGGGAACATTTTACAGAGACCAAGCTTCAAGAGTAACTGCACAAACTCGTTTATTTTGTTATCACTTTTGGGAGAAGGATGGCAGCGTTCTACATAAATCTTTGTGAAAGGGAAAGCATCCTTGAATGTTCAGTTTCCTTTTTTTAAAAAAATAAATCCTCTTCTTTTATACATATAACAGTGGAATAGGATGTTATTCCAAACGTCCAAGTACCCATCACCTGTGCTCCAACAGTGGCTGATAAAGGATGTTTAGGGAGGGTCTGTCACAATCCTTTCCTAGTGGTGACAGCTAATTTTAAGCCCAGTATCACACAAATAACTAGAATTACCTTTGCTGTTTGCAGTGCTCTGTACCCATTCTCTTCCCCAGCTGCCATTTTATTCCCCATTATTGCATGATCTTTCTAACTCTCTGCAGCTCTGCTTCTGTGCATTTTGGGCTCTCTTGAACAGTGTTCCATCAGAAGATTTTAATATTTATAACCTTCTTCAGTTCATTTATGTCAACCAACCCATGAACCAGCACAGATCACTGACAGTGTTTTCTCTCCAGCAGGAAAATCAATTATATGTTTCCTATTTCTTTCCTGCCCTATCATTAATCTACATGAGGACCTCTCTTACCCCATGGCATCTTTCTTCCATACTGCTTGATATGACATTTTGATGAACTTGTTTTAAAGATCTGGTTATGTTACACTGACTACATTCTCCTTGCCCACCTTGCTTCAATTCCCTCAAAGAAGAAATCTGTAATAATTTGCCAAGCACAGCTTTCCTTGTCTTAAGTCTGTCAGATTTCCTTCCCCAGTGCACTGCATTTATTTATGTGTTCTAAAAGCTTTGTTCTTTAAGGCCTGATAACCTATAATTCTCTACCTCAGTACTTTAAGACAACAAAAACCTGTGACATTAAGTACCCAAAATAAAATGGCAAGAACACATCCCATGTCTGGCATTTTTAGAAGTTTAAAAAATTATTTTAAAATTCATTTTCTAGCATCAGTTCCTTAGGGATTGAGATGCTTTGACCCAGATGCCCATTTACAAACACAAGTTATTTGGGAATTTTCTAGGCTCACTGTCTTTCACCTCCACTTTTTTTGTCCAAGACTGCAGGATTTAACATGTTTTTTCTTCATGATTTCACCCCTGGAAGACAAATTCTCACCAATTACATGAGAACTTCTTGCCAATTACCCCCACACTTGTCAAATCCCCCCATCTTTAAGTTTGAAACCATCTGTTTGCTTGTCCTGTTTCGGTTTATATTATGTCCCAACTTACGCTTAAAGATTTCCTTTTCTTCCTGTAACTCTTACTCCTTCAACACTATTTTTTTTTAAACTCAGTTTTTGGGCCTGGGCAGATGATAAAGGAAAGCCTACAAGAAAAGGCTGAGGAGAGAAGTCTTAAAATTCAACCTTTTATTGAAACAATCTATTTCAAGCAAGTTTTCCACTGTTATTTCCTGTGTTGCTGGTACCCCTTGGAATGTTCCAGCTGCATCTCCTGTGGCAGACCAAGGCAAAAGCACCTTCCCTGGAGGCTCCAAACCACAGCATCCACCTTTTACCTCTCATCTTCATGAGACAACTCTACCAAGCTGAAAATACACCTTTTTCACTCATCAGTCACATTAAACCATAATATTTAAGGCTTAATACAATCACTGCATTTGGCAAAATAGTTTCTCCCACACAGACTTCTGCTCCTAATCAGAGCTAATTAAGTATGTGCATCATACAAATTGACAGCCATGTAGATTCTGAAGCAGAGCTTAAAGTGTAAATAATGATGAGATAAAAGGGATCTTTTGAGCAAAATCAAAGTATCAAGTAGTCATTATGTGCAATCACTATTACAATTTAATGACATTTGTGCTAGAATAGGAATATGAACAGCAATTAAAGTGTCTCATATACATTACTACTTCTTTTTTTTTCTTTTCTAACCCTGTGTTGGTTCCAAATGGTTACCAAAACATCAGCCTTTGCTTGAGTCTTTAGGAGGTGATTCTGCTGCAAGCACAGAACCCAAGCCAGCTGCAGTGGCCTGGATGTGAAACGTGAGGAGGTCATGTTGTGTGTGGAAAAGATTCTAATATTTATCATTTTAAACTTGCCTTATGCATCAAATATCAATATTAAGACTGGAAAGCAATGACTGAAGGCTGCTACCCCATCATACACACAAATCTATACCTAACATACAGAGGCAACCTCAAATAGATGGGACAGTGACATTTCTCCCTTTCTTCATCCAGATTTTTAAAGGAAGGTATCTGCCATTATTATGATCACTTCAAGTCATTTCCATTCCCAAACTGAAAACAATCCCAATAAGATAGCTGATTGGTAAAATCACTCTTGGGTTGTTCTAAGGTTTCTGCCTCTAAAATAAAACACATTTTAAAAAATTATGATAACAAAATACCGCCCAACTAAACCATCCCATCCCATCCTCCTTATAATTCACATCCAGATTTGTCCCATTAAAAAACCCCTTTGAATATTTTGGGTTGCTTTACTATTCCAGAGTGAAACTGAACACTTGGTTTGAGGCTGTGCCTATTTTTAATGGCCTGCTTTAACTCTCCCATTGATCTGTTGTCATGTTTAATCAAGACAACAACAACAAAAAAAAAGAGTAGCAAGTAGGGTAAGCTTCAAGTACTGCACATTTAATTACATGAAGGATTCGTTGGGGAGGAAGGGTATAAATTGACCTTTGTATCAGTTTTCATGAGCTTAGGTGTTCTTTTTAGACTCCCAGAATATCAGCCCTGAAAATGGGAAAATAAAGTCGTTCTGTATTTGAATTAAACAAAAGGGGACCCTAAGGAACAGCCTGCAGAAGAACTATGGTAGAAAGAAGGTGTTTTTAGTTTTTCCTGGTCCATCCCTCACCAGCACAGCACCTCCCCACCCTGAACAAGGCGCACACAAATATCAGAGCTGTTTTTCACATTATTTGAAACAACCAGCGCTGCAGTGAGATGGATCCCTCTGTGCAGACACAGTGCAGGAACCTGGGCAAGCTCGAGAAGTGAGGCCATGGGAACCTCCCTGGGCTCTCAAGGAGAAGGGAAAATGCTGCACCTGGGCCGGGGCAAGCCTTGCCTTCAGTCCAGGCTGGGCATGAAGGGATGGAGAGCAGCCCTGCCAGGGAGGGCTTGGGGTGCTGGTGGGGGAAAAATTGGACTCCAAGCAATGTGCACTGGTATCCCCAAAACCAACCACGCCCTGGGCTGCATCCACAGCAGGGTGGGCAGCAGGAGAAGGATTGGGATTGTGCCCCTGAGCCCTGCTGAGGTGAGAGCCCAGCTGCAGAGCTGCCCCAGCCCTGGGATCCCAGCACAGGGAGGGACCTGGAGCTGCTGCAGAGAGCCCAGAGGAGGCACCAGGATGAGCAGAGGGATGGAGCAGCTCTGCTGGGAGGAAAGGCTGGCACAGCTGGCATTGTTCAGCCTGCAGAGGAGAAGCTTTGGGCTGAGCTCAGTGTGACCTTGCAGGGCCTGAAGGAGCTGGCAAGAGAGATGGAGAGACACTTTTCACAAGGGCCTGGAGTGGCAGGACAAGGGGGAATGGCTTCAGACTCAGAGTAGATTTAGATTAGAAATTAGGAATAAATTCTTCTGTGGGAGGGTGGGGAGGCCCTGGCACAGGGTGCCCAGATTTGCTGTGGCTGCCCCTGGATCCCTGGCAGTGCCCAAGGCCAGGTTGGACACTGGGGCTTGGGGCAGCCTGGGACAGTGGGAGCTGTCCCTGCCCATGGCAGGAGGTGGCACTGGATGATCTTTAAGATCCCTTCCAACCTAAGCCATCCTGTGATTCTATGATATACAAACCTGATGCTTTCATTATTCAGCTGATATAACAGGTTCAACAGGGATTTTAAAATAGTCTTAAATTCTATGTTCCTTCTCCTTAACAACACTGGAAATAACTTCTTTCTTCCACATTCCATGGGATCCTTATTCTGTGCATATCACTCACTAATAAACAAATGTAATTGATCTGGTGGGAAAAGAGGGAAGCAAATCGTGCTACACAGATCACAAGCACTACACCAAGCTGTCTTTTAACTGTTAAAAGCATAATTAGTTTCTCTCTCTTAAAAATACACAAAATATTAGATGAGTCCTAGAACTGCTTTGGGGATGGTGAGTCCCATTTTGTATTTCCCAGCAGCCTATACTCAGATGATGTCATGTGTCTCAGTCTGAAATGTTAAATTTGGAGAACAGATCTTACATGCAAGCAACTAAAAATGATCAGAAAGAAAATAGCCCAAATTTCCCTGAGAGACCTCTGCAAGCAGAAACAGCTCTCTGTATTATCTAGATTTGGTTGATATCTAAGTACAGTTTTTTAATATACCACAGCATTGGTATTATTGGTAGATTAAATTTGGATTTAGCAAAACACAGGTAACACTCATGACAAAAAATAAGAGCTTATGAGGATTCAAGAATATTAATTAAACCAGCAGATTCAATAACTACATTCTGACTTTCTGAAACCCCTATGTATGATAACTTTCATTAGAATGGTAAAATGGTTCATTAACATGTCAATACAAGAACAAGATAAGATAAACAAATATACGAAACAGCCTTAATCTCAGTTGGTTTGCTGTAGACCTCATCATTAAAGAAAACATATGTTTACAGAATATTTTTTGTAAAGTACAGTATTTATTACAATTGCAAATGAATGTTTCAGTCCCGTAAGGGGATGAAAACCTACACAGACATCATAACTGCAGTAGAGAGCAGCAAGCTCCCTCACAAGAAGCAGTCTGTGAGAAACCATCCAAGAGGAAAAAGTGCTCAGAAGCAACGCTGTTGTCAGGTCTACATAAACTACCTGGAGCTGGTGTAAAGGAGGGGAATGGAGGCAGATGGGCAAAATCTGTATGAACTACATGATTATTTCCTGGAAGGACTAAGGCAGCTGCAAACTCCACTGAGATCATGACAAGGGATCTGCAACCACGAAAACAGTTTTAAAGTCTGCTTTACAGTGCCTACACTGAATTACTGCCTAATTTCAGGGGTATCTTTGCTGCAGGAAGATCAGTCCCTGCTTGGTCATCACTCTCCATCCCTCCTGTGCTGCCAGGAGCCAAATGACCAGGAGCACCAGGCGCCACAGCTGCCCCTGGCAGAGCAGAGGGGTCACCCAGGCTGGGAACCCTCAGATGTTTAAAGATGTCTGAGAGGAGATGATGTAACACAAAACTCCATTTTCCTGCCTGAAGCAGGGCTCAGCACACAGGGTTTGCCCACACTGCAGAGGAAACACGAGGTTCCTTCGTGGACCCTGTGAGCAGAGGTAACACAAACACTGGCAGCTGAAAAGCAGGCAAGAGCACTCCACGAGTGAGGCTTGTCAGGATGCACACAGAGAGCTGGCAGGAAAAGAGACAGAAGTCAAGAGTCTTGAAGCACACTTTCAGTTCCTGGCTTTTGAAGGCCCAGTAAATATCCTCCTCATGCAAATGCAGCATCACCTGTTTCAAGCATTCCAGACTCGAGCTCAGATTCCTTTGTGATTTTACAATGTAGAGTCAACCTAAACTAACAATTTTCACACAGAAGCATTGTTGCTTTGAAGAAATACCTAATGCTTTTAAGAAAGACACAATTGTTCAAAAAAAAAAAAAAAAAACAACCCAACCTATTTTTTACAAATAGATCATTCTTAAAGGATGTGCATTGTCTACATGGAACATGCACTTTAATTTATACCCAGCTGACACTGAAATGCCTTGTTATTGTTGAATTCCCTTTCTGAGTACACATAAACACCCACTTCTTCTTGGTCTTAATATTTCACTGAATAGAACTTCCTCACTGCTGTTTGGCATAATGAAGAGAAAAGGCTTTGAAACAAAATGAGGGGAAGAAAATAATAAGGCTACATACATGAGGCTTTTACTAACTTTAACAGCAGTTAGGCACAGAAATGATCTGTTCAGGGGGGGAACTGAGGGACTGTCATTAGGCCTGTTAAGAATATGATCAGTGCCATACTCAAGGGACCAACACACGATGGAAGGTGGGGGGAGAGAAATATAAAATGAAAAGGTAAAATTTTTTAAAAGGGTAAAAAAAACCCCAGCACACACTTCTTGCTTTAATTAAAGGACCAACCAAATGACCCAGGAGGTGGAGAACAGAATCTAGGCCCAACACCTGAAATATAAAGCAGGAGTTTTATCAAGCTGGAGGAAAGAAACAAAATAAAAAGCCAAAGCTACTGTTTTTTAAAACAGTGAAGCTCACCTGGTGTTAAAGACAGAAAGCAGCAGCTATTTTTATGTTTCTAAATGCCCTTAATGCATTTTCTAGTGGTTCATATTCTAGCAGTATGCTTCTCATGCACTGTACTTCAGGTGACTCCACTCAAATAATAAGGTCTTTGAAGTGACCTTGTGAAAGTCTTCCCTTGGAAATGCACGGATAGAAATGAACTTTAAAGGTCAGCCTTAGAGGGGAGAGAAAAAAGATCTGGTTTCCAAGCTGCAGCTTATATGTGCAGGTAAGGGACGGCTGCATTGCTTGCAAATGAGAACTGTAAAATGGAAGCAGACTGATTTTGATTTTAGTTCAGGAAATCAAAACTAGAAATTGTAATAGACTGCTTGTCCCTTTGTCTCAAACACACTTTCCTGAATACAACCTACTGGCAGTGCACTCTGTAGCCAAATCAGTCATTTCAGAGCCTTGGGAGGTTTAGTGAGGGGATACAAAAGCACCTCCCCTCTCAAGACCTGCATCCTGTCCTACTCAGCATCTCTTGGGGAGACAGAGAACTGAACCAGCCTTTCCAGAGTCACAAGGGATCATTCCCGCAGACCAGAGCTCCCAAAGCACCATACCAGGAAAGGTTTGTAGAGCAGATTCACAGCTTTTCTCCTGCTGGCCACAGGCTGTGAGCAAGGCAGGGGTGCAGGTGCTTTTCCTTGCCTTCCACAGCTGGAAGTGGGGTCACCACCAGCACAGCGAGCAGGGAAAGGAGGGAATCTGCGGTCTCTCCACAACTTCCACATCCAGCACCACATCCGTCCTCCTCTCAAATGTCATTGGCCCAATTGAGGAGAAAAATAATTAGTTTCACTCTACTTCCTGCTAATTACAGAGTGTATAATCTGCCAAACGATGTACACGCTCGTGTTGGCTGTGGCCTGCTGCCTCCCCCTGCTATCACAGGCAGCGAATGGCTTACCAGCGACAGCTGGCAAACCAGCCTCTGGGAATAAAACATTTTAGCACTTCATAAATTTCTAACAAGGTTTCAAATTGCTTCAGTTTCCCTCCTCTCAGCTCTGTCAGCCTAGCAAAGGAG
>WEKY01008224.1:24445-65068 GCA_013390045.1 Picathartes gymnocephalus
GGGGGAAGGTGAACACTAATTAAATCCGCAGCAGAAAAGTACAACTTGTAAGATAGTTCATTATTTTTAATAAGCAGCAATTAGACCCCAGCTCTGAGGAAAGTTGGATGTTTCCTGCGATGCACTGGCAGCAGGGAAAGCCGAAATACATCCTTCTGCCTCAAATTTTCAACGTAGGAACAATAAAGCACTTTAAAGTGCAGCTGCATGACATGATAAAACTTAATGGAAGGTGACACACAATGCACTAAAAACTCGGAGGGAACATGCGGCAGAGTTGGCATTAATGTTAAGGTTTCATATCACCATTCAGATAACAAATGGTTTCCAAATCCCCCCATGAAGCTGCCATCAGGATAAAAAGCTGTATTATCATTATTACTATTGATTAGACAACATGCCACATTACACTGAATCTGACATCCCAACCACAGGATTGTGCCTAGAATAAAAATAATGGGATGCAAACAGCTATTGATCATATTTATAGCAGGCTCCCTCACAGGTGTAAGTCAGCAACTCTCCATTCAGTATGAACAGACAGAACACTGGGACTGATTTAGAGGCCCAGAAAAATCAAATGTTTGTGCATTTGACATTACAGAAATGCTCTAAAACATGGAGATTTTACATAAGATTATGGGGAAGACTTAAGTAGAAATAGGTACTTGGTGAAAACAGAAAAAATGTGTTTAATAGGAAATAAACAGCACAGTAGAATAATAGTGTCACATTACTAGAGCTACATTTCCTTTGCCAAAATTAACCCTTATTTTGCATTTATTTTACTAGTAGTGGAAACAAAAAGCTAGTAACTGAACAGATTGATTCTTTTTCCTTATATTTATCTCTGAAAGGTCAGAATGGTGCTAGTTTCAACTTGGGAAATAATAAAAAAAAGAGCAGAAGAAGCAGAAAGGTAGCAAATCTGGGCTGTGTCAGACCTGAGGGTCTTTCAGCACAGTGCAAAATACTTCAGGGGGCAATTAAGACAAAAAAATACCCAAACCCAAGCCAATGCACAGCAGAGCAGGTGCTTTTATATCACAAGAAGAAAGGATTTGCCATCAGGACCACCATATCCTGTGTCCTCTTCCCAGGAGAATCTCTAACCATCGATATCTTCCAGATAAAGATGTTCACCAGAAAACATGTTTACTTTTAAGTGAAAGTTGACTATCTACAGAAAAAGGCTGTCAAATACTTGGGCATTTTCATTTGAGAAGGCTGAGACAGTGAGTGCCTTATTTACGTCAGTATTTAATTGCAAGATCAGCCTTGGGAATCCCAAACTCTCTTCCCAGAGACCAAGGAGAAAAGCTGGAACAAGGAGGACCTTGGTGGAAGAGGATGAGTCAGGGAATACATAAATGAACAAGACTTACATAAATCCATTGGCCCTGGTGAAATAGTTAATGTTTCTTGTGTAAATTAAATTCATCTCCTATTTCTTAACTCAGAAGTTCACCCACAAAAAGTAATCAAATTCCACTTCCTCTTCTCCAACATTTAATTTACTGTGTTATAAAGAATTCAAAATTCACCCATTTTCATTCTCTTCCTGCTTCATCAGGGAGAGATACAGGCAGGAGGGATCTCAACAAGCTCAGAGGAAGAAAGGTGAAAGATGGAAGAGGAACACAGAGAGAAGTGAAATTGAAAGCAGGGCAAGAGAAGAGCTGTGATGAAAATGCATACAGCATTTCTATCAGAACTTAATTCTAAAAGAGACCAGAATTCCAAACTCAGACCAACAGAACTAAATCCAAAATTTTTACTTTACTATTTCTCAAGCACAAACCTAAATATCCTCAAAAAACCCCCCAAAACCCCAAAAACCCCACCACGACGCACAGCCTCAATGCTTTGCTGTGAAAATGAGTGGCAAACATATTTTAAACCAATTTTTGTTCATCTTACCCAAGTGACTGCTCAAGCAATAATTCTGGAGACATTCAGTGCTGCTGTGATGGAGACCTGCCTGCTGCTCCATGTGTGCAGCCATGGAATTTTGAGCAAAGGAGGTGCCACTCTTCAGCCATAGCACCAAAGCACCAGCCAGTAACATTCAAGCAAGAAATAAAATACATTTAAAACAAATAATTGAATCTGAGGGGGAAAAGAAGAAGAAAAGTGTG
This sequence comes from Picathartes gymnocephalus, assembly GCA_013390045.1. Classification (NCBI taxonomy): domain Eukaryota; kingdom Metazoa; phylum Chordata; class Aves; order Passeriformes; family Picathartidae; genus Picathartes; species Picathartes gymnocephalus. The sequence continues at coordinate 26,584 of WEKY01008224.1, forward strand.
TTCAGGAGGCTTGAAGCTGCTCAGGAAATAAATCTTCTGTGTTACTTAATAACAAAAGAGGCAATAACAATTTTTAAAATGACCTCTTCTTCTCCCCAAATGAGGGTGTAAAGGAAAAATGTTATTTCTCTCTCAAGCGATAAAATCTTACAGAACAATTTTTCTCTGACTAGAAAAAAAAAATTGTATTAAAGATGGCACAATGGAACTTGCTAGCATTATTCTGAAAACATGTAAGAACTCACCTGCACTAATTTTCACTGCACTTTTAAAATTGGTGTTATAAAAAAAATTGCAACTTTACTGAATAGGTTGTTTAATTAGAACTTTGTCAAAATAGTTTTCTACATTAAGAGCAAAGATTGGACATGCTACACCTGGAGCAACACTCAACAGAAAATACAATTAAGAGAAGGAAGAGGCAGTCTGTTGGCTAGGGAAGAAACAAAATAAGATTTTAGGTTTGTTTTTATAAGGAAAGGAAACGCAGGAACTTCTTCCCATCTGGGATGCCCTTGGCCAGGGATGTGGGTCTGGTTTTGCAGATCCCATGGGGAGGCAGAAGGATCTGTGTGGGCAGAGTCACATTGAGCCCCCCCCAGACATCTCTACTTGTGTGTTACAGAGTAAGGAACCCTCACCCCCCATCCCTGTGCACCCCCTGTGCCCCATTCTGGGGGCCTCTCACCTAAGCTACAGCTTGTGATGCCTCCTCTCCTCATTAAAACGAGCAGCTGTGCAAATTTGTAATGCCTTTCTTTCAGCCTATAGACTTTTCCCTTGTAGATACAAGACGTTTTTCTGTAGAGAGTTTATCCTCTCTCTGTTTAAAGCAACAACACTTTTTGCAAGTAAGAAGTCAGCAGAGCCATCCCCAGCCAAAGTTCACCTTTACCTAAATTCTCCTACTGTGGAATAAGGTCACAAAGAAACAATTTCTGGGTCAGTCCAAAGCTTTTTTTTTTTATCCTGGAGCACATGCTGTTCCTAATCCCTGCTGTCATTATGGCCAACAACACATCCATAGGCTTAAGTAACCTGCATTACATAATTGGAGGGACACTGTCCTAATAACTTCCTGCAGCAGCACCGAGGAAACGTGGCCATTAAAAACGAGCAACACCCATCACCTCACCACCAGAGCAAATTAAATAACAGGACAAATGTGTAATGGGCAATGCTTTGTGTAGCACGGCCAGAACAAAAATAAAATTGTGTCACACTCTTGTCTAATCCTCCCAGGGCTAGCCACAATCTCCTCCAGAGCCAGCCTGAGCACACGGGGATGACCCGAGCCTGGCAGTGCTCCCACTGCAAGTTTGACTTTCATCTTTGACAGGCAGCAAGGCTGAGCAGATTAATGGGTCTGGCTCGGAGCTGCCTGGCTGCTGGAGCTGCCTGAACGTGAATTCTGGTCCCCAGGGCTGCCAACCCACCCCGAAGCCCCTCTCCACCCCTTCATCCTCCTCTCCCAAATGGAGAATGACTGGGCTGCCACTGGCACGATGCTCTGACCTGGCCAAAGGACAGGTAACACCTGAGCTCACCTCCCTGGGGCTGTCCCCCAGTGCTGCTTCAGCTCAGGTTTTATGACTATAAATTGAATTTCTCCCCAGATGGGGAAATAGCAGGGCTGGAAGCAGGGTGGCTGAGGCCAGCACGTTACAGCAGCACCTGCTACAGGTGTCAGTCTGAGAGCAGCCACTGCACCCACACCAAGGAAACAAATATTGACGGTGTTTCATGCCGGTTTTATGTGGAAACCCCAGTCGCTTTGCTGGTCCTGGCTTTGCCTCACTTATCCCTTGCCCCGCCCTGCCAGGAGTTCCTCTTCACTGCATAATGTTGTATTCCATCTGGTTTTTATTGCCCATAATATTCTTTTAATTCCTTGACCTTTCCTTAACCCAAATTTTCCAGATCCCAAATCTAATTTCTTACAAATCATTAGCTTAGAAAAATCAGAGTGCATCCCCATCAAAAATACTGACAGATCTCACTGCCAGCTGTTAAAAACCCTGAAATCTCCTCTTCAGCATGCACATTCAGGCAACAAGTTAACATTTGTGGAGAATCTTTCCAAGTTTTGCCAAATTATTAAAGAAAAAAACCAAACACACACAAAACATCCTTTTTGTTGTATTTCTCACTAAGTGGAATGTGAAGTCTTTTATTTCATACCAGCACCATCTAAAAGTTATCAGAATAAATATGGAATGGAGCATGTTTTAATTTGATTAAGTCCACATATGGAAAGCCCCTTCTAAGGGACCTGTTTGCCTCATCACCTTGAATTTACACCTTCCCAGCTTTAGTTAAAGGATGAGGAGCAAGAATGGTTAAACCCAGGTGAGCCATTTGTGCCTTCCATAAATCTGCATACCTAGGGCTTTCACCATGCCATCAAATATTAATAAGTGCTTTTAGTTTATTCCAAGTGCCGAGACAACAATGTAAAATTATAAAGCTACTAAAAGATCTTCATTTATAAAGCTTTCATTCCAAATCTTTTATTCCACACGAATTCTTGTGGCTAGGGGGGATTTGGGATTGAAATATTGCCACACCTAAAGCAGAGAACTGGGCAATCTTAAAAGATATGTGTTTTATTAGTGCCTTCAAACTCCACAGGCAAGCCCAGTAAAGTCCACGCCCATGGATGAACGTGGCAGATGTGGAGTGACAGAAATGTGATTACCACTGGAAAGGACACGTATTTAGGTCAACCAGGACATCAGATACCCCCAGAAGTACTCACAAAGACAAAAAAAACCATCTGCTCCCAATTCCATTTACATATAGATGTTAAAAGAGATGGTAGATACCTGGCTGTGATTTACAGAATATTATTACACCATTATGCTGCTGCATTATGAAAGTGAGATAAGTGTGACATTATGATATAATGAGCATATGTTATGCCTAATATCTTAATAGAGAGTTTCATTGACCTTTGAATGTCAAAATTAACAGCAAAATTCAGCAAAAATCCTGCTGCACTTCAATGCAGGTGGACAGAAATTGCTGGAGCTACAAAGCACCAGAAAAGAATATACAACAGTGACTTGTCTTAAAAGAACATTACAACTTTTAATACTCGCTTAAGTAAGATTTAGACACTTTTTTTTCCTCATGTTAATGCTCAGTGCTAACAATATTTTAGGGTACTGCATTTTACTCTGATGAACATATACATTAAGGAGTGATTTGAAAGGAGATATTAACATAACATTTACTGCTATGTGAAAAGTGAAGTTGTGACACAGGAGAACAGGAGAAGGATGAGGGCACATTTCCAAGATGTAAAATGAAGTTAGCAGGAAACCTTTGGAGTGATAATTTTATGACATAATTTTAAGACATCATTTTTAATCTTCAGGAGTATTTCCACAGACTCCTGCAGCATCTGTGCCCTTTAGAGGATGCAAGGAGAAGGGAGAGGCTGCTGCTGGTTCTCAGTGTACAAAAATGGTCATATCAGGGAGAGTGCAACTACAGAACAACAGAGGGCTGATAAGGGAACTGAGGAAGATGTAAAAGTGGGAATATTTTAGGGTAAAAAATCAACCACTACCTTAACATGCACTGATGAACTGCTTATGTGATTAGAGTGTCAGATAATACAGCGATACAGGCGAATTTTCCACCCTATTTCCTGAGGTCATATATTCATTTCTGCACCAAAAAGGTGAGCCCCCGTGCCAGGGGGAGCACTGGAATCGTTACAAGTGCACTGACACCTCCCTCTCCAAGCCACAACAGTGTAGCTACATCCTACTGCTAAACGAAATGAGTGTTTTCCCTTGCATCCTGAAACAGCTGATGTAAAAGGGGTTGTTACACACACAAAAGAGTTGATTCTTCCAAAAGGTGTGATTGAAAGCAAGCAGAGGAGAACGGTGTTTTATCAAAGAATTTTCATGTATATTTCAATATCAAATTTAACAAAATTAAATTAAGTGTCAAAAGGTGCCAGGCAAATCCCACACAGAACTCAAATAAAATGCTCAATGATTCATTTTTTACTCTCTGAGGCTCTTTGGAAGAAAACGCATCTAATTTTGTTCAATTATGTTTGTATCTGATTTCTAACGCACAGAAGTTAATGGAAAGATATAAATACTGTCCTCCTCCAAGCATAATTATATCAGAGAGGTGCGCACTGAGAGAGTAGGAGAAATGTCTAAGTTGAAGCATAATCCTGGTAGAAGAACAAAACTGGCTGTGAAAATATTTGGAGTGGGAAATCAGAAGGCTGTTTTAAAACCGAAACAAATCAAGTTCCCTCCATACAACTAAGAGGTCATCTTACCTCTCCATACACAGAACATGGTTTTGGGGAAAAAAACAACCCCCAAAAACATAATGGGGATGGAAGTTACAGCAATGACTGGGAGCTTGGGTACAGACTTTAACAGCGATCTCCAGTGTCATTAGGCAGTCAAAGTTTTCTTTATATGATGCTTGAACTACACTCAACAGATAAGGTGAGTAAATAAAAAGGTGAAATGTTCTTGTTTCTAATTTTTCCAAACTATTGAAATTTTCACATCAATCTATTTATTTCTATACCTATTCCCAGCACCCCAAGTGCCCAAATCTTCCTGCATTCTTATTTTAGCCATTACATTTAATGTTTGTCATAGAAAATATTTTGATCCAGACTATTCAATTTGGACACTCTTCTCAGAATCTTTTTTGCCTGGTTTGTTTTTATTTTGTTTGTTTGGTTTGGTTTGGTTTGGGTTGGTTGGGTTTTTTTGTTGGTTATTTTTGTTTGTTTGTTTGTTTATTGGTGGTGATGGTGGTTTTTTTCCATCTTAACTTTGAAGCTGCTGGTTTAAGTTCAGTAGGGAATAAAGAAAAACTCACAAGAGAATTTTTTTATTTCTGTCAGTCTGTCCCAGTATAACCAACACTGTTGTTTCTCTTTAAGGCTGCTGGAAAATTCCCCTGTGAAATTGAGCAAGATCACAGTGCTCCTTGTTAATAGCAAAATTTCAACACACAGATACAAATCATGGGTTTCCACAACATTTTGATCATATTCCACTTGGAGCCTTGCCATATTAGGACTACTTGACTAGATTTGCAAGAATGATGAGCTTTAGTTTGTGTAAATCACCAGCTGAAGCTCATTTTCAAATAGAGCTAATCACAAATTATTACTGAACCCAAAAGTGAAGAGGCCAGCTCTGTAACTGTGGTGCTCACTAGGGTTGCAAATGAATTCATCTAAGTTCAACTACCTGATTTTATATGTTATTCAGTGAAGAATTATTTTTTCCTTATTATACTTCATTAAAAAAAAAATAAATAAAGGAATTTTTAGAGGGAAAAATTATTCCCCAGTCACTTTCTTGAATAATGAAACCACAATCACAGTGCAGCCTGTTGGCACAGGGACCCTTGAACAGAAGGCCTGGGGTGGTGCTACCCCTCGAGAGGTGCTTCTGCAGCTTTTCGCGCACGAGCCAGTGACAGGGGCTAAGGCAACTGTCAGAGAACAGAAAAAGCAGCTGTTGAACTCCAGAAATCACAGAATCCCAGAGGCTGGAAAAGCCCTCCCAGCCCATGGGGTCCCAGCTGTGCCCGATGCCCACCTTGTCCCCAGCCCAGAGCTCCGAGTACCACCTCCAGCCCTTCCTGGGACTCCTCCAGGGATGGGCACTCCAAAGCTCCCTGGGCAGCCCCTGCCAAGGCCTGAGCACCCTTTCCATGGGCAAATTCCTGCTGCTGTCCAAGCTGAGCCTCCCCTGGCCCAGCCTGAGGCCGTTCCCTCTCTTCCTGTCCCTGTTCCCTGGCAGCAGAGCCCGCCCCCCCCTCAGTGCCCCTCCTGGCAGGGAGTTGTGCAGAGCCACAAGGTCCCCCCTGAGCCTCCTTTTCTCCAGCCTGAGCCCCTTGCCCAGCTCCCTCAGCCCCTCCTGGGGCTCCAGCCCCTTCCCCAGCTCCCTTCCCTGCCCTGGACACGCTCCAGCCCCTCCAGGGCTCTCCTACAGGAGCCAGAACTGGACACAGCCCTCCAGGGGCCTCTCAGTGCCCAGCACAGAGGGACAATCCCTGCCCTGGTCACACCATCGTACTGGGTAATTACCACAAGTGATGTGTGCATTATTGGCCTCAAAACAAAATATCTGTGTCATTAACACATGATCCATGAGTCTCTAATACAGCCTTGGGGAAATGCTAAAATCTCAAATGTCCAAATAAACCCTTGGAATTAAAAGCCTCGGCTGATCAGGTATGAATGTAAAGAAGCCTAAGAGCAAAGAGCTTTTTCTTTAGCACTTCTCCTCTACTATACCTCTAGACTCAATTTAATTCCAAAACCTTTTTTCCCCCCACCATCCTGTCTCTGATTCTTTTATTAGGCTAAAAATTTGGCTTTCCAGATCTGCACATTAAATGTACTTTGAATGAGCAAAGGGGGAAAAAAAATCCCAATGCTTTTCCATCAAATGCTTCATCAGAAATGCATACTCACAAGCTCTTCTTGGGAAATTCAGAACAGAAAAAGGTGGAAGAGGCTTATCAGATCATTAAATATAGATGTGCACAGTTGACCTGTTGGGCATCAGAACTTCCGTGTATCATGCAGAGAAAATACAAAAATGGAATTCAAATAGAAACTGGAATGTTAAAATTTTTTTGCACAAAGTCTTTGGTTTCTAAGAGTTACAGCAAAATAACCATAAAATAATTTTAATAATCATGAACTCCTCTATACTCCAAAACGTCTCTGTTTTAGGATCATAGAGGACAGAACCCATGGCTGAGGAATTTGCTCTTTCTGATAAAAAACCCGGCAACAGAAAAACTAACACCAGTTACTCTGGTGTTAACATTTTCCCTCAAGTGAGTATGCTAATCACTCACTGCCCTGAAGACAGCTGTACAGCTAATTTCATCTTGCTTTCCTAGATATCAAAGTTATCATAAAATGACAGAATTGACTTTGAAAGGGAGCTGAAAGATCATAAAGTTCCAGTGCAATGGGCAGGGACACTTCTCACTGTGCCGGGCTGCTCAGAGCTCCAGGCACCCTGAACTTGGACACTTCCAGGGATGGGACAGCCACCGCTTCCTTGGGCAGCCTGTGCCAGGGCCTCATCATCCTTACAGTGAAGAATTTTTTCCTAATATCCCATCTAACCCTGCCCTCTGGCAGTGTGAAGCCATCCCCCCTTGTCCTTGGGAATTGTCTCTCTCCAGGTTTCCTGGGGCTCCTTCAGGCCCTGCAAGGCCACCCTGAGCTCACCCCAAAGCTTCTCCTCTCCAGGCTGAACAATCCCAGCTCTCCCAGCCTGTGCTGATACCAGGGATTGCCCCAACCCTGGTGCAACACCAGCTCTTGGCCTTATCAAATCTCATCATTTCCTTAAACCTTCCTGTTCAATAAGAGTCACCAGATGCTGCTGCTGCTCTGGTGCCATCTCTGCTGATTTTGGTCTCCCCTTAATATTATCCCAATCAAGTTCTAATAAAAATCCCCATTTCACACCACATCCAATGTATCTCCCTTGCAGCCATCCACAGATGTAAGCATATATGTACTCTGCATATACAATTTTGAACGGGAAAATTGCACAGCGGAAACTGAAACAAAACAGGAGACTATTAACTGAAAGCAAAAGCAGTAATTTGAAGCAATTAGGACATATTTTGTGCTTCAGATGAGAGCCATCAGCATACAGCTACTATATATACACATCTTTAAACTTGAGGAAAACACAGAGACATAAAAACATAGAACTATGGAGAAATAAATGTAGCCCTAAATGTAGAACCCTTGAAATTATTACACCAAGATACAGGAGTAGAGGGGATGAAAAATCAACATCAGGGATATCAGGATCATGAATTATTTTTTATACTTATAGACCACAGACATAATTTTCAAGGCTGAATCTCCTCCAGTAGAGCAGAGTGAGCTTGGGAAAGTTTGGGGCAATATTTGAGGTGGTGTCCCTGAGTAGAGGGGAAAAGAACCTGCTAATTCCATGTGTTCCCTCTTCCCACTCCATCCATCACGGCTGAGTCCAACATAAATAGTTTCACAAGGTCAAAAATAAATGGGAAAACCCATTATCAGTAATACCAAGGAGCCAGTGAGGGCCAGAGGAAAGGAATGAATCATCTTTCGTTACTCTTGAGGAAATGGGATATTATAATTAATGGGGGAAAACTGCATCTATTTCATGCATATAACATGAATTCTAAGGGAACCAAGACATTTTTGACAAATTGGACATTGAACACAACATACTTATTAATTCATAAATTAAAAATACATTCTGTTACCTTATCAAAGAAAATTTTACTTGTTTCTGTCTCTCTCAGCAATCTTTTTCCTCTTCCTTTTTTATCATCCAAGTTGCCAAAAGAAAAGCACAAAGAAAGCTCATATTTTTGAAAGAAAATCATAAAGATCATAAAGGAGTTCACATCCATCTTGAACCATCATGCTTCTCTGCATTTCAGATTGAGTTGAAATTTCTAATTGAAATGATTTTTTCATGAGTTAAACTATAAAGGAGAAATAAGTGATACATTTAAATTATTTATCCATCTTATTTATAATTAATTAGGTTTTTCTCTGTGCACAGCCAGGCTATACCAGAGCGTTTGATTTTTAAAAACTCCTCTATCATCAGGCAACAATGGATGACTGCTTTTCTCATGTCACTTTTGTTTTAGTTTGCTCCAGAGATTCAGACAACTCCCGTTCACTTCTTGGTTGGCTTTAATGCATTAACCCTCTCAAGGCACAAAGGACAGCAAGGACCTTTCCAGGGAGAGGTGCTGGGCACCTGTATGAGCTGCTGGAGGTGTAGAGGTGAGGAGGGGAAAGTTGGGATCAATCCCAATTAAACCCAGGTCCTTCTTCCTCATTTCCACTGAAGGACAAGAGGGAAAATGTTGTAACTCAGTGGAGACCCCAAGGGCACTTCTGGTTTTGAGCAAGGCAAGCAATTTCTTTTCTTCACCTAAAAAAAGAGGGGAAAGTGCTTACACAAAGCATGGGAGGCGAAAAATTCTGGAGGAAAACAGGAAAACAGGAATAAGATGTTCCACGTTCTCCTCCCAGGAGAGAACTCCAGGGGTGGCTCCATCCCACTCCGCATGCAATGGGAGAAGCAGCAGAACTTCCCCACGTGGCACAGATGGACCAGGGCAGGCAGCACTGGGAGCTGCTCCTCACACCTGCCTGCACCAAATCACCCTCACCACCACCTAAAGGGCCACAATTTTTTATCCTACCATGTTTATCTTAGCTGGAAATAAACAGGGAAGAGTGTTGTGGTTGTTTAGCACACTGTGGTTAAAGGAATAAGTGGCAGGAGGGGGAGTTGAAGCCTTCTCAGATTGCTGTCTTAAAAAGTAAAAAATGTAAGAACTCAAGATTTTAAAGTTTCCTTTTGTCTCTGGTTACAATTATCAGCTTTAAAATTATTAGCTTTAAAATCCTAAGTGGAAAAGATTTAAGATTTCTTCCCCGGTCTCAAGAGTCAGAAACATCCCTCTTTTTAAAAAAAGGCTGACAGGCATATGCCATCACAGGGCTCCACACACAGGTGGGCCTTTTCAAGGAAAAGAAAAAGTATTTCGCTGTGCAATAAAATCCAAGCATCTTAAAAAGATTTGGGCTTTTTTTTTCTAATAGGAAAAAGGTGCTGCACTTATAAAACAAGAAAAATGTCTTTAAAAAAGCCCTTAGGACTGGATAATTTTTACAAATGTATTATTTTTAATGAAGGGTTAAGAAATTGCTACATCTCACTTTCTCCCAAGGCACCTGGTGACAGTGCAACAAAAGCTGCATTCCTCCTGTATAAATCACAAAACGCAGAATGAGGCCTCAAGAAAGCAGAAAACTCTGCCAAGGCAGTAAGATCTCAGCATGCAGTAACACCCAAGCTCTAAGAGGTATTTCACATCTTCTAACACTTACAATACCCTGCCTCAATTTTACAATTCACTAGGAAACAATGAGACTTTTAAATGAAGAATAATGGAAAGGTGCACTGAAATCGGCACCACTGGATTGCCACGAGGAAGGGGAGAGGAGGACGGAGCTGCTCCATCCCGGATCTGAGCTGAGGGGCAAAGTGGCAGCATCCCTTGGCACTCCCAGCTCGAGGGAGCCTGGGGTACCCCAGAGTGGCTGGAAGGTGTTCCTCACAAGCCCAGAGAGCACACTGGGCTCTGGAGCACAGAGCTGCAGGTGGAAAACAGAACAACAGGGTTCAGTGTGGGGGGCCCAGCTGGCAGCAAGCTCAGAGGGACCCTGGCAGTGCCGACCCAGCAAACAGCCACGACAACCTGAGCACTCCCTGTGCCACCCTCTGATCCCCTCCCACCACTCTGTCCCATGAAAATTTGGCTCCTTTGCACACACTGCTTGTACATGGGCTCTGTGAGATCACAGATCCCCAGCCTGCAGCCCTGCCACATTTGAGAGGGAATTATTTAGGGCAGAAGAATCCTCTGAACTCACTGGCTCCAAGCACTAACCTGACACTGCCAAGAACATCACTAAACCTTGCCTGAAAGTGCCACTTCTACACAGGTCTTAAAATCGTAAGGTAACAGAATGGTTTGGGTTGGAAGGGACCTTAAAAATGATCTCATTGCACGCCCTGCAATGGGCAAGGACACCTCCCACTGTCCCAGGTTGATCAGAGCTCCATCCAACCTGGCCCTGGACACTTCCAGGGATGGGGCATCCACAACTTCTCTGTGCAACCTGTGCCAGTGCCTCACCTCCCTTCACAGGGAAGTATTCACTAAAATACCTCCAGGGCTCCTTGTGCAAAACCCCCACGACCCCAGGAGCTGAACCGAGAGGAATTCCCAGCAAAACTCCTGCAGCTCCCTCCCTGCTCCTCACCGCAGCCACAGCTCAGCCCCACATCAGGGCTCCCACAGGTGCTCTCCGTGGGAGCTCCCAGCTCACCAGCACCAGGGATTGCTGGATCCTCGTGAGGTCTGAAGCCCTGGCTGCTGCTGCCCATTTTACCATTGTCTCACCCAGAAAACCAATAAATTAAAAAAAAAAAAAAAAAAAAATTACAAATCTCACCCCTCCCCAAAACACAGACAGGGAGAAAGCTCAGTACGCACCTACCATCATCACCTTAACACATCCTGTGGGTAGAGTGAATCAGTCAGGATGCTAAAGGTCAGCAGCCAAAACAAATATAAATTGAAAGACAATTAAAAGAGCTCTCTTCAGTGTTGGGGGTCCATCTTTCCACTACAGTGTGTGTTATACTGGCACACCCAGCTCAGAAAACGTGAGGAACTCTGTGGGACACAATTAAATGGGAGCCCACAGTGAGCAATGCACCATCCTGCCATAGCTGAGATGAAAGAACAATTCAATTCTCCCCAGAAATAAATACGGTTCTCAGCCCTTCCATGCAAAGCTGCTATATTGCACTACTTCTATTATGAAAGTTACATAGGATTGCAAGTGCTTCTTCCTCCCCTTAGGGGGGCTCTATTTCACCTTTTGATTTAATCTTGTTTGATGTTTCCCTCACCATATTAGAAATGTTTTCAAAACAGACAATCTCCCATTGAATCTCCCTCTTAAAATAAAGGCTTATTATGGTTGATGATTTATGTAGGTCAGGAATAGTTTTACAAATCCTCATGCAAATAAGACCTGAAGCAAAAAACCCCACAGGGATGCCCATGCCCTCAGGTACTACAATGTTTTAATTCGGTTGGTTACACAAATCCTACCTTTCCAAAAACCATTTTTTGTTTTTCTTTGTCGGAAGCACAAACTTTCTTGTTGCCTGGCCTAAGGGCTTCTTTTGTTTGTTTGTTTAGTTAAAAAGCTGTGTGTTTGGCAGCCTGCCTGGTGATGCTGCAGAGCACTGCGGGGATTTCGAGTGCTCTCCTCTCTCTTCCAGGTATTTTTGTTGTCACAGATTTAGGGTTGGACCCTCAACCCCACATTCTACCAACAGCTGCAGAAGCCACCCTCAGACATCACTGAGCAGGACCTCAAGTTGGGGGAGAAGAGTTTTGCTTCCCTCTCCCCACAGCAAATCCCTGGCAAGTAGCCCTACACACAGGATTAATGTTTTATATAGACTTGTAGGTGAAACAGGTGATCCTGTGGTTAGAAAGGGGCATCTCAAGGTGAGAAGCCACTCATGATAAAAATGAAAAATAGAAATTTAAAAAAAAAACAATAGAAATACAAATTAAATTTTTAAAAAATAGTAAATAAAAATTGAAGGGCAAGATGGGAGAAAGAAAAATAATATGTTGCCCTATGATCTTGGCACCTGACTTCAACCTGTACGACATTACACCCCTCAGCTTTTAAAAGACACTTCCAAACACAAATAGACTAAAATAACACTGTGCACCTGGGCAGTCACTTGGAGACCCCCTGTAAAGCATCTTTTAAGGTCCATCTTTGAGACTCAAAATGCACCTGATCAAAAAGTGCATTAACTGCTGCAGCAAGGCCTTGTGGTGCCCAAAGTCAGTGCTAGCCCAGTGAATTGCTGTTGCGATCCCGATGAATGATAAAACAGATAATAACAACGACTAATAGAACAGTGTAAATCACATGAGAAGAAAGAATTTAATTTTTCACTCTGTTACGCAAGATTTATTTCACCTACGGAGTTGACTTTTCTGAAAGACTTGGAGATGATGTTGTGGAATTGAATCACTCTGTCTGAATATTGGCCTCAGACCCTCGTGGAGCAAATCTCCTAGTCAAAAAAAAAAGGAGAGAATTTAAGGGGGAGCAGGGCAGGAGCTGAAGTCAACAACATTTTTGTCAGATGAGAAAGACTTAATGGCACCATTAACGTTTTTTAATGGAAAAAAAATGTGAAGAACATGGCCCAGTTCTGCTAAGAAACCACCTGTAGGAGGGAAGGGGCAGCTCCCTCTTGCCTGTCTGGACACTTCCACCAGAGAAGCTCAGAGGAAAACACCCTTTGTTTCTTATTTGATTACTGGGGGTTGGTCTGTTTGTTTTAATTAGATCACACAGTTGAGCTGCAGTCCAAACATATACAGATGGGACCACAACTAGCAGGTTTTAATTCTTCTTACTGATTCTGAAGTGATGAAAGAAAGAAGAAGATCCTTCATACCAGCTCAAAATCTGTGCTTGTAAGGAAGAGGAGAGGAAAGCATCAGGGGAAGACGGGAAAGAACTCCACTCCTCCAGAAAAGCTATTATCTCTTCAGATTCTTGCCCCCAAGTATATCTAAAATACCACAGCACTCCAATCAGTCTTTTTCCTTACTTTTACTTGAGACAATCCATTGGTTTAAAGTGCAGGAACACAGAATCACAGAATGGGCTGGGTTGGAAGGGACCTTAGAGCCCATCGAGTCCCAGCCCCTGCCATGGGCAGGGACACCTTCCACTATCCCAGGTTGCTCAGAGCTCCATCCAAACGGGTCTTGGACACATTTTTATCACCAGAGGCAACTTCCCAGTCGGCCTCCTCTTTTAGGATGCACCCACAAAGCCATAAAAGCTACAGGCTGGGTGAAGCCAACAAATAAAGATGCAGAGCAGTGACTCTATCACACAGCAAAAACTTCAGGTTGCTGAGAGTCAGTCTCAGAAAGAATTAATTGGTAGCATCTTACAGGCTCCAAAGAAAAAAAAAAAATCACATATCTCTCATCCACCTTGTCATTTGATGATGCTGCCTCTACAAATCAGGCAATCTGCATTAAAAACATTAAACTATTTAGATGTATAAAAATGAAGCCTATTTTTCCACTGATAAATACATTTAGCTCATCAACGTTAATGGGAGCTCGAGGCAACATAATTACAGAACACATATAATTTGAATTAGCTACTGTGAATCAAAAGTACAGTTTAGTTTTAGCCTGTCTTCTCCTCCTCTCTGCAGCCATCCACATACACCTTTTTGCCACATTTTGAGACTGCAAAGCTGCAAAAAATTTTTACTGGTATAAAGTTAAACACATTTTCCTTTGTTTTTTAAGTATAAAAACATCAGCTAATCAGGACTTTTTTGAAAGGATATAAATACTTCAAAACATCTTTAAGTCTCTCAACACCAAGTTGTGTCTTCAAGTCTTATCCAAGTTCTTGATGGAGCCTTTCTAATTCTAAAAACTCATTTTCTCCATATTTACTGATACACAAACAAAATTTTCATCCTGCTTTTTATCTCACTCAGTATCCTCAAATTCCATGAGTGTCCTCTAACTTCATCTTCAATGCCTTTTTGCTCTGGGGAAGAGGAAGGAGATCAAAAGAAAGGAAGTGCAAGGAAAGCAGAGAAGAAAAATGCTTTTGATAAAAAATAGAACTCATGATAACTCTCTATTTTAAAGAATAACATCAAGTTTTGTTGGAAATGTACATGTCCCTAAATTAAAACTCTAAGTATAATATCTGTCATCTCGATTATAATTGTTTACAGCATCTGACAAGCAAGAAAAAATCATAAGTAATAAATAAGAGACAGGTTGCCCCACCCTTGGATCCAAAGTAGAGAACCTCCAGACTTTCATATAAGTAAATAAAAAATGAGGATTAGTCTTTTTTTTTTCTGTGGAAAAAACCCATTCCATCAAGAAAGAGATTAGGAAATCTTTTAGAAAATATCAATTTCTCCTCTACTTTGTCACAGCATTTGTCTGCTAAAGTAGGGCATCCAGCTGTTTCACACTCTGAAAAACAGCTTTTCCCCCCCCACCTTGATCTGGCCCTGTAAGAAATGTTGTGTTTAACTGGACAAGCTGGACATGGTCAGGTGTGTTTGGCCAAGGCACAGGTCCTGCACCCACCTTTTCAGTCAAATCAACCACAGAGCTGGGCTTTCTCAGTAGCTGCTGTGCTCACAAGATTTTGCTACTGAATTAATGCTATTAAGCACCCAAAGCCATTAACTGCACAGATGATAAGTGAGAAAGGGGGGTGAATTATTGTACCAGCCAGTGTTTCTGTGCAAAGGGATACCCAGCTTCTGTAAAGGGTTTATAAACCTCAATAAATGCCACTGGCTTCAGCCTTGACAAACCACAAGAGCAAGTCAACCATGAGTTCTCTCATTGTCAAATTTAATAGAATCTCAGCAAAAGGGAAAATCCTCATTCTGTGCTGCAAACATTCAAAGTCACAGCCTGCTGCTCGGTTCTTAATTATGTACAAAGCTATTTAGCACTTCCATTCAGAATGCCATTTTCGTCTGGCTAAAACTTTTAGGAAGCATTTTTTAAACGGAGGGAGAGAGTTCTCAGTCAGGACTCAATAGCAATTGGAGGCTTTCCTTTACACAAGACAAAGTTTCTACCTAAATAAAAAAGTGCCAGAAATTTTCCACATTATTTCTTCACTATTTTTTTTTCCTCCTTAAAGGCAAGTTCTGTGAATATTTTTGGTTAATTGTAAAGAATCAGACAGTCTTTCTTTCCTCCTCACTTCCAGTCATGCATTCCCATTCTGTGCTCAGTAGAGGCAGATTCTGAAACAAAGACACTAATCATAATGTAATCAAGGATTCATTTGAACTTAATTGTTCCCCACCTGTTTTAAAAAAAAACAAGCACACAAAGAGAAAAATATATTTAAGGAATCTACAGAATAACCACAAGAAATCTTTCTCCATTTTTGCAATGGAAAAGGCTAATTGACCACGTGGAGAAAGTTTTAAGGGTTAAAAAAGGGAACGTGTGTCAAGGTTTCAATCTTTGACCACTACCTGCAGCTCTCTCTGTCACCAGCCTGAATATCAAATACAAATAATAGCTTAACATTCCTCGTTAAAATTCAGCCTGAATACTGTATTTTCTAGTAAACATTTCTACTAAATCTTATAACAACAATACAGGTTACCCAGCACTAGAAACATGCTGTGCCTCATTATGCATTTTAACTTTCTCCTCTTCTTTGCTCTTTTGATGCAGAGAAAGAAAAAAATCTTGTGCAGGCTTATTCTTATTTAGGTTTACTACACAAAACCACTGCATTTTTACAGAGCCATGATGCCATAAAATATTTATAAGGACAAACAAAACCAGCAGAGATCTTTGCAAAACCATTTAATACCAGCAGCTTTCTCCAATTCCTGCAGAAGGTGACTGAAAGAATCTTGTTAGTTCAATAGGAGGGAGGCCAAACTAACAAGGCACATGTGCTGAACATGCTCAGATTGGAGTCAGCAGCACGACAACTCCACCTCGTTGTGCTTTCTTCTCAAGAGATTGCCTGAAAGGTTTGTCTAAACAGCAGGGGCACAACGGAGAGGAAATGATCCAGCAAGAGTTTCTCCATAACATCAAAATTCCCTTTGATTCAGTTGGCAGCACTTGAGAATAATAAGGATTTCCGTTTTGTGCAGGACACATCCAGAAAGCTCAGGCTTAGCAAAGTGTGTCAGAGTGGAGCAACGCTGTGCAGAAATTGCTGAAAGGTGGCAAACACCACTCCTGTTAAAAGGGAGGGTGCAAGAAAATCCATCCTGGAGACATCAGGCATTTTAGACTGGGGCTACATGTCGCTGTTCTCTCCGAGACGTGGCATAAAGAAGTCACAGGCACTTGTCCATCCTGAGATGTTCCAACTGTCTTTTATTCAAAGTCCCGCGTCTTTTATACACACGGACTTAAGTATCCTATTATTGGCTAAGAACATTGCCACCCTCTTAAACCCACTGGTCAGCCAAGGATAACAACAAAGGTCCAACCTCTTTATGGAAATGCACAGCTGCACAGGTGTTTACATTCCTGAATTCTACAGATCTCATCAACAACACCGCAAACTGTGACAAAGCTTTCTCTCTGTCTCAAAACTACAGTTAATATGCCTGGGTTTTTCTGCTCAGGCCTTTAACAGTATCCACAGCTACAAGAGAGCTGGAGAGCGGCTTTTCACAAGGGCATGGAGTGACAGGACAAGGGGGAATGGCCTTGAGCTGAGGGAGGGCAGGGTTAGAATAGACAGGAGAAAGAAATTCTTCCCTGGGAGGGTGGGGAGGCCCTGGCACAGGGTGCCCAGATTTGCTGTGGCTGCCCCTGGATCCCTGGCAGTGCCCAAGGCCAGGTTGGACACTGGGGCTTGGAGCAGCCTGGGACAGTGGGAGGTGTCCCTGCCCATGGCAGGGGTGGCACTGGATGGGCTTTGAGGTCCCTTCCAAACCAAACCATTCTGTGATTCTCAGCAGAGGCTTCTGCACCCTGCACGAGCAATTTTTTCTATATCTTTACAGAAGGCTGACCAGGCAAGGAGGCAGATGGTAGGACTTTATATCCCAAATCTACAGCAGAGCGACAACACCAAGACTTAACAGCAAAGGTATTGTTATAGTTTCATTAAATTTGGGCTGTATGGGTTGGGGGAAAGTAGATAATTTTCATTCTGTAACCACAAAGTTGAAAAAAACATAAGGGGGAATAGTGAATATGAAAAAAAAAGAGAACAAATCAATTCATTTTACAATCTCCAGGTAAAATCTCCAAACCACAACTGCAGGTTTCAACTTGGAGGCAGAAACTGAAGCCAACCCGGAGGTGCAGAGATTGTGTGGAGGTAGAAGAGATTGTTGTGGGGGTTTTGGTTTGTTTTTGTTTTTTTTTTTTTCCTTTAAAAAACTATCAGGCAATTAATTCTGGATATATGGATGGGGAACACACAGATTTCAGACTTTCCTGATCAGCATCTCAGGAAACAAATTTAGTTGCCAGTTGTCTGTGGGTCACCACCAGTATCACCTTTAATATCCACAATAACACTGAAATGTCATTTCCCCAACCCTGAAATATGAAATATTGGATTCTACTTGCCTCCTGGGGAAGCACAGTATTTTTTTTCCCCCGTCACAAATCCATTGCCCTGCTGTGACTCCTTAAAATCTATTCAGATTTTCTCTCTCTCCCTTAATTTTTACAGGATGCAGCCTCTGCAAGCTCTATGACTATTTAAAAAATAGGTTTTATTAAAGAAATGAATGCACAATTCTCCCTTTTGTTCCTCTTCTACTTGTGCAGAACCTAAATATCAAACTGATTTCAAGGGAACAGGAAATATTTACTTGGTGGAGAGAGGGAAGATGAAAAAGCAGCTCTGGCACTGAATCTATTGTATCCCATCAGCTTTTCAATCAGCCTCACTACCAATTTATTTTTCAGTTATGTGCATGTCTGGGTGGGAAAAACAAGGTAAAGAAAGGAAATTCTGAGCATCAGCAGTAATTTGCAGGTGGCTTCAAATGAGACAGGGTCAAACACTCCCATATTCAAGTCAGCAACACCCACATTCTACTGTTTTTAGTTTTTAAAACATGAAGTTTTTTTATCCAGTTCAACAAGAGGACACCTTTTTAAAAAAAGGTGACTTCCCCTTGATGACTACCTGTCAGCTAATTATTAGAGTGCTTCCAAGTGCCTCCAAGTTTGTCCTCTCGTTTCCAAGTGCTGCAATTCCTTGGGAACAGAATATGACATCACAGGAAGGTTTTGCAGAAGCTCTCCCTGGATGTCCGTTTGTATTAGTTTCATCATCCATAACAAGTGTTTAAAAAGCAGAAAAACAACCATGATGCATAATGCATTGTGTCATGATGCATAATAATAATAATTAAACCCCCTCCCCCAGCTCCTGAGGTTTAAAAATCTTTCCAAGTAAGCATTTCAGCGGAAAGGCTTGGACAAAAATGCCATTCAGGGACCTTCAAATTTACAGCCATGCAATTTGTCATCATTTATATTAGCAAGAAGGTTTAAAATAAAAACAACAACAATGAAAGGAAGATAATATAATGCAATTTTGTACTTGATGAATCTCCTGTTGACTAAAAACCCCTATGCCTGGCAGTCAGAAAAGTTATTAACATGCCAAATTACAGATGGAATTGGTGTATTTTTTTCCACTAGCATTCTTTAAGCAGAAGACTATAGAGTATCCCATATTCAAGTATTAGCAAAGGTTACTTGCCTCTGGAATATTGATTAGCACAACCCTTGTGGGAATTATTTCACTTTTCCAAAGCAAATTAAAGATCTGAAAAGCAATTCTCAACTTAACTTCAAATGCAGTTATTTAAAAATGGATGATTAACGCAATTACTGCCTGGCACAGCGAGCACAGCTTTCCAGAGGCAGCCAGCAGAATTCACAGTGAACGCTGAAATCAGATTACCTTGAAAGAGCTCCCTTGATCCAGGGAAGAAAAAATAAAATTGATACCTGGGAGCTTATTTCTCACCTGAATAGCACATTTTTTTCTTCTCAGCCACGGACTGCACTGCAGTTGGCTGTGTGTGCTCTCCAGCTCAGGTTTTCTGGGTTTTTAGTATTTTTCACACTAAAATACACAGGAGGGATTGATTTATTTGCATCCCACGACTCGTTCTCCAATCACCCCCAAGGTTTCTGAAGTGCCTGCTGAACAGTGCAAACACTGCTTAAAATAAGCAATTCTGCAGGCTGTTTTCTTTAGCAATGATTCACTCAACAGCAAATTAATTTGGTTTTCCTTTCGGACTTCCCTGTAGGAACCAGCAGCATGCAGTGCACCTATCGTGTTCCCGAGTGCAGGATATTCTCATTTTTTGAGGAACCCATGAAAACCAAGTAGATTTTTCTGTCACTGCACCTGAAAACAGGTAACAAAGCAGGGATTTGAGCTCAGGTCTCCAATGCTAATGCTAAACCACGTAACTCTGCTCTTCTGCCTCGTTCTGGAGCCATTAAGATCAAATACAGTTTCAAATTCCTGGCAGAAATATTTCCACTGAAACTTTATGTCAATTGCTGCTGAGTTTTAAAACACCAATACATCTTCCTGCTAAAATAGGATTTGGTAATGCTAGTAATACACATTTCAGAGGTAATTATTTTAGTCACTTTTCTTTATTCCTATTTCAGGTTCTAAAAATGTAGCAGTTTTAAATCTTTACCAGGGAGCATAAGTGATAATGAGCTGTAAATCCACAGAACTAAAATGTTGCTGGGAGCACTGCTTATGACTTGTCAATCAGCATGTCTAAAAGTGTATCAGGAGTCTAGAAAGTGATGGGATTTTTCTGCCATCACATGCATTAAACCACAGACTATGAACACAAAATTGCAGAAGTCTAGAAGTCTATATGCCTTTCTTAATTTTTATAATTCTAGGAAAGGGCAATATAAAAACGTTTTTATTTATTGACCAATGTGATGACTCAGTGGTGACTTTTCCTTTGTTTTCTGAATGAAGAGCAAGCTAGCAAATGTGAGCTGTTATTTAATCCTATATTATGTAGTGTTTCATGTTCCAATCAATTTATTCATGAATTGGGAAGCTGTGTAAAGGCAAATATAATTGTCAGACAGAGACCCACAAGCAATGAGTTACAGTCAAGAACAAGCACATCCTTGTTAAGTGTACTAGAATATTTAGGAATTTCTGTAAGTGCATAAAATCAAGGGTCTTTATTAATGTTTATTACTTAGGAAGATCTCAAGAGGCTGGAATGCTGCCTCAGTTTTATTGCCTGGGTTCTGGAGCACCACAGCTTTATCTGTGATGTGGAACAATCTGTGAATTGTCCATTCCAGACAGAAGGAACTTTGAACTATGACAGGTCAGCAGTGAAAATTCACATACAGAGAGGACTTGAATAAAATTTCCAACTGCAGTTACTGCGTAATGAGGAAAAAAAATTATAGAGAGAGGCCTTTTTCCAGAAGCACAATTGATGTCCATCAGGTGTTAATATTTGCCACAGCCACCACCCAGAAAAGAGTCTCAATTTCTGTACTTAGAGTTCATTAGTCGTGGTTCTAACACTCATATCCTGGAATAAATCCAAAAAGATCATTGATATCCACAGAAAAGTGCAGACTAGATCACCAACAACTGCTCATACCCAACACAAACAGAACAGCTCTGTTACTCCTGAATGGCAAGGACAGAGAAAACAGGAATAACAGAATCTTTTAGGGGCCAATTCCTCATGTGGTTTAGGTCAAAATGTGCAGGGTTTGAGGGCTAATGCAACCACTTTTAATCACGTATAATAAACTGGAAAGGGTCTCATAAATGAGAGGATGAAAATGGTCTGGGTACTCTGACAAGGAAAAACGATTCAGGATACACCTTTTCCACTCTTTTGATTCGTCCCTTGAGACCCTCAGTCCTGAAAGGAGAGGTTTTCTCCAGCCTTTGCACATTTATGCCAGAGCACAACTAATTAAGCACCACTTTGTCAGGACCTTCACATTTGTTAGAGCCTGTCACGATCAAAACCCAACCATGTTAATGGTTTTATAGAAGTACACGTGCTCATTTTGAAATTGCATGCCAGGCTTTGGTTTTTGAGGGTTTGTAAAATTATTTGTCTATGGTATTTTCTCAAAGAAGTTTATTTGCTAGAGACAAGAGTAAAACATAACTGGTCTCAGATGTAGAATTGCTGGCTGATAAAATTAAATCACTTCAATTCTCTTTTCTGTGGAAATCTCATTGATCTGATCTGTGAGCTGTTCCTTTGCCAGAGAGCATTTTTGTGAATATTCTTTCTAAACATTCTCCCACATACACACCCCAAGCTGATGAAAGCAGAGGCAGAACTTGAAAGGAATATTGACTTTGTAGAAGCACATTTATTTTCATTAAGTCAGTTTTTCCAAGAGGGAATAAGAGTCACTCCAGGTGTGTGAATCCAAACTTCTTCCTGGCAGAGCGAAAGAAAAATTTCTCATGCAATTTTAGGCATCTCTGAGAATGAGTATTTACATTTCTGGTGTGACTAAGGAAGGACAGAAAAGGGAACAGCAGGAGAAAAATAAGTTAAAACACAAGTAAATTACTCTCCTCACTTTCAAACCAATTTTTTGGGACTGCCAAGTGCTGTGAGATGGCACCAGAGACAGCCCTGGGCAGGAGAAGGGAGAACAGCAGGAAGGAGCAGTCTTCCCTCCTGAGGTGAGAGCTAGTGCTGCACTAGTTGTTAATGCAAGTGGAAAAGGAAAAAGACACAAAAATTTAAATTTTCCTGCCCTCCAGCCAAGAAAATCTTCCACACATGGGTGGCCCAGAGTTGAATTGCATACAGCAGTTAAATAGTTTGGATTCACTAATTCCACTTTGAAAATAAAGCATATGGGTTATCCAGTGATTTTTGTTGGCTTTTTTTTTTCCCCTCTCCCCAGACAATCTTATTTCTGCTCTGTTTAGTTGTTGTTTCTAGGCATTACTAATTGTCATTCATGGCAAACGTAGTCAGCTGCTCATGGACCCAATTCCAAGAGGAAGCTGCAGGCTTTTTTTTTTTTTTTTAAGAGAAAAATATCCAGGTTAGTGCCAGAGGATCATTTCCTCATTCTAATAACCTCCTGTACCTCCTTTTCTCTTGAGATATACAAAAAATAGACATTGCAAACAGCAGAGACACCTGCAAGACACAGGGATTTTTCAGAGACTGGACAGGACTAACTACATGTACTTGTTCCAAATTATTTAGAGGATTTAGGGGCAGTCTGAAGCTGCACTTGATACAACATATACAGCAAAAATAAGACAAGGAGGCAGTTGATAAAATATGATAAAAATAGTTCTAAGCATGCCACACGCCTCACTGTCCAACACATAGGTAATAATTTCTGGGATAAACAAACAAAAAAAAAACAACCCAAATTAGCACTCAGTGATGCAAACTAGATACAAGCAGGTTGGAGAGTGGGATAACCTTGGGGTGAGGATGTCCCCAGAATAAAAGACTTAAAAGGGGAAGGGGCTGCCCCAGCTTGTGAACCTCTTCTTTCTCCTTTCCCCACTATCAAATGCAATAGTGTGCAGCCCTGACCACGAAGAACAACCTGAGCTGATCCTCCCTTTAAAACAGTGCACTCACTCTAATCAAACCCAGCAGCCAGCCCCAAACACACTGAGAAATTGTGAAGGTCAGGGAGAGGAGCAGAGAAACGTTTACAGCCATTAAAAGCAGCCAGGGAAGCGTGACTGCTCCCAGAAAGGGCAATAGGTGTGCCAGGGAGAACAGCAGCACTGACAAACCTGCCGGTGCTCAGGGAAAAAAAAGAATATGAAAATATTCAATGCTAAGCTTTAAAGGGAAGAGAAAGTTCAAAAGATTTCTGTGCAAGCCTCGGGAGACTTCAACTGAGGTCAGAACTGCATGTCAGCCATGTGTCCCTCCTCTCTCCCCCAGAGAAAGACCCTCTTCAAAATCCCTCTTTATATAGCTGTAGCTGCCTGAAGGTGGGAAGTCAGACGAGTTATAGATATATTGAGCTCTGATTCAGTAGCATTTAGGAAGAGTTTTATGCTTCAAACAGGCACAGCTCATGCTGTGCACCTGGATGGTGATCTCCCATCAACAGCTACCAGATTTTACATGGAGAGCTCCCAGGGAAACACGACTGAGGCACGTGACACCAGTGGCAGTGAAGAGTGTGGTGGGGTTTTTTGTGCACAGGAGATCTGGATAGGTTTCCCCTTCCTTCTGAGCTTAGGTTTGCCTTTCCAATGCAAACCAGCACTGACCTCTGCTGCTGGACGATTGGAATGTGTGCTTCCCAGGGAAAGAGCAAGGACAACACAGTGACACAGGGATGGCATTTTCCATTCATGCTGCTCACCATGAATCCCTCAACCTCCAGAGGCTCAAAGCTCTACATTTATCTCCACCCAAAAGAGCACTCGCCGGGTGGGCAGGGGAAACGTTCCCACTGCACAGACAGGGAGGTGAGTCAGAGACTTCAATGGAATACCTTGGAGTGCCTCATCCACCACGGCCACTTTCCCCACTTGGGTACCTTCCCCTCACTCCAAGATCCCCTTTGCGAGGCTGATGTCTGCCTGGAAGACCACCCAGAGAATGCTAAACAAACAAACAAACAAACAAAGTAGGCATACAGTTGTCTCCCACGGAATACCTAATGCCCTCCCCACACGTGCTTTGGTGTATTTTGCAGTAATGTCCTCAGGTCACAAGCTTAAGTAGCTTACCCAAGGCCAGGCAGAGCCTGAGGACCTGTCCACATGGGGATACTCAGGAAATGAATCTGAAATTAAACTTTTAAAAAGAATGAGCTAAGCAGCATCCTAAGCTAGCACTTTCATTTAGAATTAGAGCCTTAATTCAGCTTAGCCTAATTCTTTCAGTTCTAAAATGAGGATGGTGACACAAGCCTACTTCCAGATCTATTTATCTGGATCTGTTGAAGGTATTACTGCCTGCAGCTACTCATCACTGCCTTCCAGATGGAGGACTGCACCCCACAAACCCTGACAGCAGAGTTAATGGGAGTGGTCCAGCAGCAGTATGAACCAGGGGCTTTGCATTCATCCCATGTGGGATCAGGGGTAACTCCCCCTCCCAAGCACGGAGCAGGAGACAGCCACGGGTTTTGATTTCTTAAATCTGCACAGATGCTGGCAGAACAAACAGCTGCCCACAATCTGTTTGGAAGGAGTAGAAGTGAGGCAAGAGTGCAAACTGGTGAGCCGAGGGTGAGGGAAGAGTCCCAGGGTGGGGTCTCTGGCAAAGGATGAGGCTGAATTCATTCATAGGGATTTTCTTAAACCACAAACCTGATGAGACCTCCATATTCCATCACTGCCACACAGCTGCACTTTGATAGCATGAAGGTGCTGTTGGCCTCTATGACTTTAATTACACAGGACTCATTTACCCCACATTGTTTAATAGCTGGCAATAGATTGTAGCATGTCAGTCACCTCACAGGTAAAATTTTCCTAGACGGTGTGAAAGGGGTAAAATAAGATGTTAAAGGAGCTCTATGAATCTCTGACAGCTTTTCAGGTAAACAAAGGGAAAGAGAGGAAAGAGAAAACATGCTTTACATCCCTATTCCCTTGCTCTACCTTCCCACACCTGGGGTACAAAAAAGCAAAATCCCCCTAGGCAGGTCTTGGCAACCCTGTGTTCAATCTGTTTCACACTTCCCCTGAGATAAATTCAGGAGAGGGAGAGAGGGGAAGAGGGAGGGAGGCTGTTCCATGATAGTGTTTTCTGCACTGTAGGATGGAAGTAAACCAAAGGATTTAAATTTAACATCCTCCCTCTAAACTCCAGCCACTCATTACTATCAGACTCTGACAGAGGAAGACACTGGTGTCTACCTCCATAAAAACAGAGAAGCCAGTTAACAGATTTAGCCATGTAATACCTGTAAATATTTAATACTGAAAGCCAAAGCACCTCTTGTTTAAAAAATTTTTAATGTTATTATTGTTTTTCTTTTTCTCCAGCATGTAGAACTGACTCATATGAAATTAGATGACCTAAAAATGCAGGACCCCAAAGACAAAGAAAGCAACGCTGCAGCTGAGCATTAATCTCTCAGCAGCACCAAGGTTATAATTTCAGTGTGTTCTCCAGTCTACACCCTTGCTGGAGATTATCTCCTGGAGATGGCATGCAAGAATAAACCTGGGGGAAAAGGGAGGGCAGTGCAGGTAGCAGGAGTAGGAACTACCTTCTCTCTCTCTCTCTACCCCACTCTCACACACCCAGCAAATTTGTTCTGCAAAGAACAGAGTCTCTGGACCAAAATACATTTTGGTTTTGAAAAGGAGGGAATTATTTGGGGAAAATACCACTCAGAATGAAAACAGATTGAGGATTTAGCTGTACCATGGTTTCTTGCCTTGGTAAATCATGAGTTGTGAATGGGACACGGGGAGAGTATACATTAACAGAAAATAAAAAGCTTGGAACCTTTATCTCCTCTGTCATTTTTCGTAATCCCTAGCAACATTCAGATCACCTAGGAGGAACCTACCTATTTCTGGTTCCATGCAGCAGAGTAGGAAAACAAAAACCCCTTTTCCCTGCATCCCAATGTAAAAAGGAACCATAGTGGGTTTAATACAGCAAATCCATTAGGCACAGGGAAAGGCAGGAGCCTCCTATCAAGCTGCAAACAGGAATGCTTAAGCACAAGGCACTCAGGCGATGGAAATGCATTCAGAGCATTTAGCACGTAGGATTAATCGAATTATAATTTAATCATCTGATCAAACACTAATTAGCATAATCACTTGAGGGGAAAAGCTGCCAGAGGAACAGACGAAGAAACACCTTGGGCACCCAGCACATTTTAATGACGCGAGATCGTGCACAGATAATTTTTTTTTCCCCCCCTAATAAAACACAACAGCAATTGAGGATTTTAGTGCTGAAGAAGCAGTTTGAAGCAGTCCTGGATCACACACAGTTCTCCAGCGTGAAAGATGTTGAAGCAGGGTCTGCAGGCTTTAGTTTACTCAGATGTAAGAGCTGCAAAAGCACAGGAACACTCCACTGCCCTGGTTTGCCTTGTGGAGACTCAAGCATGAGCACACGCTCCAACCCACTGTGTTTCCATTATAATCATCCCTTACTGTTTCCCCCAGAGTCTCCCACATGAATGTTTAACTATGGATCGCTTAGATGACCTTCAGGGATACAGCAAAGTATTAGCATCCTTTTACAAACTGCATTTGAAATAATTAGTCTAAATCAGCTGGGTTTCTTTGGCTCGGGGCGGGCGAGAATGGAAAAGCAAGAGATATTAAGGGAGCTTTGCTGTGTGGTACTGCCTGGCTTTCCTGGCAAAATCATCCCACTTTTGCAAGGCACAAGTCTGGAGAGACCAGGAAAATCGCCTCTGGTGTTTACCCACTCAGTCCAATGGCACTTGTCAGGGTGAGATATGTGGACAGGAGGAAGACTGGGAGAATTTATGGAAAGGAAGAAGGGGAGAAGCAGGAATTGGACAGGGAAAAGGATCTTCAGAGGTGCCTCTTGTTTGATTTTTTTACACAAAATAACACAGCTGAATTACTCCCAATAAGTGTTTAGGTTTTCAAATGGATAATTCTTCTGGACATTAGAAACATCTAAACGTAATGAACTGCAACAATTATAGAGAAGATCATAAAATCACTGAGATTAGAAGAGCCCTCAGAGATCATTGAATCCAATCACTCACCCAGCACTGCCAAGTCCACAATTAACCCACGTGCTTACGTGCCACAGGATTGGGCTTGGAAAAAGTTTCCTACAGTGTTATGTAAGGGAGCAAAATGATGAGCTGCTTACCTACATTTTAAAGGCACCAGATCATACAGGCTCAAGCGTCAGCTAATTTAAATTGATTGTACCTCTTACAGAGCTATTACTAATAATCCTTTCAGCTGCTCAGAATGAGTGTACCTTAATAAAATAAGGTAAGCAGATACAGCAGAGGGCAAATTTACCTCAGGGTTTGCCTACACTGGGCACCCTCCTATGTGCAATCAATAGTCAGAGTCTGGAAACTCTCAAGAAAGTAGGAAGCCACTCTACTTTGCAGGTGATGATGCCAGAAAACCTCCCAGCAACAGAGCTGTATATCCCTTTAAAGCATTGTCACACTTTCAACAAGTGACTGATAAATGAACTAATAAAAGAATCATGGAATGGTTTGGGTTGGAAGGGACCTTATAGATCATCCAGCTCCAAACCCCCTGCCATGGGCACTAGACCAGCTTGCTCAGGTTGCCCAATTATAAAGCAATAAACCAGTTTCTCACTGGCATGAAGGTAAAACCATCATACTGCACACACTCCTGCCCCAAAGAGGGTGATAATAGACCAGCATACATGGAGGCCACTTAATTAAAAAGTGAAAGCAGTTCCATTAAAATTTAACAAGTTATGGGGTGTAGAATATGTTACTTGTTTAAAGCACCCAGCTTTAAATTCCTCTTTGTTTCTTTCCAAGCAATAGCTTAAAAGCAAAGTCAGGAGATTTTGCATCTCCTCCAAAAGCTGCAACATGGCAAAGTGGGAGGGGAGGGACACAGAGCTGGTAACATTACCTGAGACTGCTCCATGATCAGAGACAGGCTGGAACACAGCAACCATCTCCCCAAACTCACCCCTGCATCTCCCTTCTCTTCCTGCCCTCTGGAAGGTCCTGAGCCGAGTGCCAGCAGCATCCCCTGCTGCAATCACAGCTGAGCTGCCCACATCTCCCGCTTCCCAACCCGTAAGGGCACCAGCTCTGTGCCATGCCATGATGCCTTCATTTTCCACTTGGAAGCTGTTTCATACGTGTTATTACTTATACTTATTTTGTGTACAATTTTCTGAGCACCAGGCCAGCTGCAGATGCCTTAGGAAATGGCAGAGCTGAGATGCTCAGCCGACCTTAACCCCTACCCCAATTATTCCAATGTGTGTCCACGCCAGGGACTGAAGGCAGCAGAAGCAGTGTGGGGAAGGAGAGCAACTGCATTACGTGGTGAGCAAACAAGGCTGTTATCCTTGAACACAGACAAGACACACACTCAATTTACTGACACCAAAACTTCTCAAAACCTCTTGAAATTAAGTAGCAGTCAGACAACTATTATTTAGGAAAATATTTTTTTAAAAACCTCATTAACTCCTCTTGAAATTACTAAGGCCCAGCATTCTTCTCTTTGATGGAAAGGCATTTTGAGATGTGGCAGAAATGCTGTAATTGCTTTTATCCACTAGGGACGAACTTTTGGACTTAATAAATATGCACTGAACTGCTGCAGCTAGAGTGTCTTCAGACAGGCATTTCTTTTCCCCTGCACTGCCTTCACATGAGCCAGTGGTTGGAGATTCCAAAAGGCCCCCAGCTCCATCACCAGGGGGACAGGCACAGTTTGAGCACATGCAGTCACATCTCTCTGAAGCCACACTGAACACAATAGATAAGGACAAAAACTGGTGAAGAACTGAAGATTTTTGGACAAGATTTTTACTCTAGACTAGGACAGAAAAGCCAAAACGAAATCCTTTCTTTCTTCCACTGAAGAAAAATAAAAATAAAAATAAAGATTCCCTAGTCCAGGCTGTGTTGCCACCATGACTGTTCAGTGTTTCTCAGGACTTGCTAAGCAAGCAGTTCCAATTTGTTAGAGACAAAGAGCTTCTGTCCAGTGGGGAACTGGGGACCTGCTCCTCTCCAGCCAGCAGTGTTCCCAGGATTCCCACCCGGAGAGGCCCCAGGAGCAGGGCAGGGGGATCGGGCACACGCACGGAGCAGACCCCAGTGTACCAAACCTGACAGCTCCCCACAGCTGAACAGCAAATTACCACTGCCAGGGCTCCTCTGAAAGCCTGACAGCTCAGCCTCCTCTTCTGAGGATTAATTATCTCCCTCCTGCCCAATAAAGGAGCTCAGCTCCTTCCTCCTTTGCTCAGATGAGGAATTTGCCCTTCCCACTCTACAGCCACGCTGACATTCATAGGAGTGCTGTCCATCCTTGATCTCCCCCACTCCTCCAAATCCATTTGCCTCAGGAAAAAAAGCTTTTAGGGACAGGAGAAATACTTTTCCTACCGAAATAAATATAAATAACTAGGAAAAATGTGGAGAGAAGACAGGCAGTAGGCCTCAAACTAAGCCTACAGCAGAGATGAAGTAACAGGAGTAGAAAAGA
The DNA here is from genome assembly GCA_013390045.1 of Picathartes gymnocephalus. Lineage (NCBI taxonomy): Eukaryota > Metazoa > Chordata > Aves > Passeriformes > Picathartidae > Picathartes > Picathartes gymnocephalus. The sequence goes on from WEKY01008224.1 coordinate 56,024, forward strand.
ATGGAAGAAAAATCGGAATGCAGGGTAGTTGGGACCTTGAGGTCCCTGTCCCTAGGCATACAGCAGCACCCCTGGAGAGCACCAGCTTCCTCTGGCACAGACCAGTAGCCAAGACAGAGCCCTGGGTAGTCCCGAAGCCACATTCTGTCGTGTTCTCCACCCACAGCTCACAGGGGAACAGGCTCAGCTTTGCCTTCCCCCCTGCAAACAGAAGCCAAGACCTCAGGGTCCTTCACCATAACCTGTCCAGCTCAAATTCGGCTTTCAGAGGCTGCCCTCCATCTGTCCCACAGGGATTCATGCCCTGTGAATGCCCTCCCTCTTCTCACCACACCTTACATCACTGTCTGGATACCTGGGCACTTCCGACTCACCATTTTTACAGCCCTTACCCTCCCCACAAACATCATGTGAATGTCCCCATCCCTCCCTCTCCTCTAAGCATTCATTCTGCATTTTATACATATGTATCTACAAAAATCTGAGAACAAAAAGGCTCAGCCACAGCTGACACAACAAAAGCCATGGTAATCATCACCTATCACTCAGGTCCCATAGTGAGATGAGCCTCACTATCTGTGCTTGAAATGATGAAAATTTGCTTTCCAGAACCCCTACACAACAGGGCTGTGGAAAAGGTTGTCATTGTGGAAGAGAAACCATGAGGTCACACAATAAAACCAGAAAAAAGGTACAAAGGAAAGCTTCCTAAATAAATACGGCTAAAAGCATGAAGAAGTATAATGCAAATACCACTGTAGACATATGAAAATCACTTAACTATGCAAAAACCTCTCTACATTGGATGTCTGCAAACATAACTGGAGAACTTCTACTTCATTGACAGCTTCCCAAATTACTTCCTTCACATCATGACACAGCAAACACTTTGCTTTGTACTTCACCACTGCAGTTGCAACACAAATTACTGCTGACCTTCTAGAAACAATATGTGAACTGGCTTTTATACTGCCCCAGAGAAAAGCCACCTAATGAGAGGAAAAAATTCAGGTGGACAATGTGTAGTGTGGGTGGTGAACCACTTTGCTGTTTAAGCTGAGGTCCACCTAAAGCCTATTTTGCTTGAATGACATATTTTTCCAGCAAGATCCCATTCCAGGGACACCTGAATCTGCTTTTCATAATAAAAAGGACTTTGTCAAGGACTTGTTCTGTCCTTAGCTCAAGCCAGGAGTGTTCTAACAGCTTGTCACATGCTCACCTCATAATTATCAAGGGACTGACTTTATGCACTCACAGTATTTTCCTGAGTCAGGGCCAAAATTCCTAATAAAACTCTCACAGAAAACCCCAAAGACTTCAGAAGGTAATAGCATAGAACAAAAAACAAACAAACAAACCCCAAAACACAACAATTTCTAATAGAAAAATAATTGCACAAGAGAATTTAACAAAAGCCAGAGCTTGCACTTTATGCATCACCTTTCCATGGCCTGGGAAAAAAAGCAACCAAGTAGATTTGGGTGCACTCAAATCCTACCATGAGATTTGTGGAGTCCAATGCAACAACAACACATGGATTCCTCCAAGCCTACACATTCCAGCATCCCAAAAACTCTTCCCAGCTAAAACAGGAGCCAGTTTAAACAAAACCCACACGTCAAAGCTTGACCTTTGTTATTTGAACTCCACATTAAACCTTTAGAAAACTTTACTGAACAAGTTGTCATCATGGAGACCCTCCTAAAGAACAGAGCAGGTAACAAGCTCTTCCACAAACTCCTGAATTCCGTGGCACCTGAAAACCAGAGGCACTGGGGGCTGCCACTCTGCAGTGCTGAGAGACAAACACCCCGAGCGTGCAGGCTCAGCATAAGCCACTCAATTTGCAAAACCACATGAGAGGATTTCACGCCAACACTTATTTATATAGACACAGCAACCCTACAATCTTATCTATAGAGTCACTGTGAGTAGATTATGTAGATAGGCAACTATTTGCAGCTACAGTGCCGTATAATTATGTTCTAGCAGCATTGAAATAGTGCCGGTCATTTCAAGAATGTGATTCTGATATGCTTAAAACACTGGAGGGCTCCCCAAAATTACTCCAAAAATTTAGGTGGCAGAAAGTTACTGAGAATAATTTTTAGCCTAGTGCAAACATAAATCTTCAGCCACAAATCTCCCACATGGGATTACAGTGTAATTAATTGGAAGAAAATAGCATCAAGCACACTTGGACCGCAAAGCAAGTGCCAAATTTTCCATACGCAGTAGCTTTTAAGCAATTATAAGCTATGCAGATTTACATATGTAGAAGTGCAGAAATATATATGTTTATTTTAAAATCTCAGAAGGAACTGTATCCCTGACAAACGACACTGAGAGCCACAGGAGCAGGATCTCCAGGAGAATACACGGAGAGGCACCAGGCAAAAAATTCCTCAGGTGATCCCTGTGTGTGCCTTTGTCAGCGCCACGTGGATGTGGAGCAGAGAGCTATTTTCAGCCGTGCTCTTGGGCTGCCCCATGGCCCAAACTCCTGCATTTCTGAGGGCTCTGTCCTTCTGGAAGCTTCAGCAGGAGCACATCAGTGATGCAGCTCGGGCGGCCGGGCTGCTCCCTCCCTCGGTGCTGATGGAGCTCCAGGGAGGATGGTGTTCACTATGGAGGTGACTCTCCTCCTCAGAGCCTTTGCATTTAAAAATGGCTTTCTATAAATAGGATTGCTGGCTCACTCTTAAGTCTTACTCCCTGCCTTCTGAGCAAAAATAGCTTAAATAGGGATGCTGGGAAGACTTGCTAATCTCTGTCAGCCTGTCTGTCCGTCCACTTGCCTTTCCTTCCTCAGCACAGAACAGAGCATTTGTTGCCCACTCCGCTGTGAAAGGTGTATATTGACACACCCTACTTTTTCTGATGAGTAACCCAACGCCCTGATGAAAAAAAAAAAAAAGTACTTATGAAGTAATCAGATTTTTTTTTGTGAATGGCACTAACCAAAGACAAGCAATGACAAGAAAAGCTCCCAGTGCTAACAAGTGCCTGAGGAACCAGGGGCTTGTTCTCGAAGATGTTCTCTTCAGTGCTCTAAAATATTGAGCTGTGAAAGGGTTTTATTATGAAATACCTCCCATTTTATGTTATTTTATTTTCAAAAACACCAATTGTTTGATGAACTGTTTTTAAGGGGCAGGGAGGTGGAGACTGAGACTATAAAGTTTCTTTTGAAGAATTACAATTTCAGACCTTAATTTCATTGATTTCATAGCAGTTTAAAGGAAAGTGATGATTAAATAGGATTATGAAATAACTCAAAATATATTGTGAAACAAATAATTTAACTGCAGACACCGACACATTCACCTTGAAATAATTAAGTATTCTGATTTACAGATGTATCTTGCTTACATGGATTTTTGTAGTATATTTAGAGTTTCAATGACTCAAATGAAATAACACTTTTAAAATGTCCAAAAAATGTACCTTAGAATAATTAAGGTGAATAAAATATTTTACTCCCCTCTTCAGCTTTTAAAGTAGAAGATGGAATTAGTCCTTCCTACTGCAAATCTGAAAGACTCCAAGACCAAGAGATTGATAAATGGATTGTGCCAAATAAAATCAAAAGCTAAATGAGTGCTATGTTCAAACAGGCCTTGATCCTACACACATCTTAACTTCTTATTTAAACTTTGTAGAGAAAACAAGAAGGTCCATATATTTTGCTCCTCAATCCATTTCCCTGGCCTTCCACCCCCAGAAAGATGGTTCATTTTGTTGCTTTCTGTTTTTATTTTTTGTCACTCCAATTGTTTATTAAAGAGGTAAAGGAGATTATTTTCCCACCCCAAACAACTGCCTTACCTGAGAGGGCAGCGTACTTTTTCAGACTCTCATTCAGGCAAAGACACAAAAAGTGAGGCCCAGCCTGAGCCCAGCTCAGAGACTCGCACAACTCACGAGTGGGAGGAACTTTCTGGATGAGCTACTCATCAAAACACATGAGATTTTCCCAAATAATACAATTTTTCAGTATGTTATGAGACAAAAGTTTATTCAAGAACAAACCAAATTAAAACAGACTTCTAAACTTTTCCAGATGCAGCAGCACTGAGGAAATTCCACGGAAATACACCCCAAATCCTGTGTTTGCTTCAGGGCTCCTCACTTCAAGAGAGACCTGGAGGGGCTGGAGCGTGTCCAGGGCAGGGAAGGGAGCTGGGGAAGGGGCAGGAGCCCCAGGAGGGGCTGAGGGAGCTGGGAAAGGGGCTCAGGCTGGAGAAAAGGAGGCTCAGGGGGGACTTTGTCACTCTCTAAAACTCCATGGGAGGAGGGTGGAGCCAGGTGGGGGTCGGGTTCTTTTCACCATGCGACAAGGGACAGGATGAGAGGAAATGGCCTCAAGTTGCCCCAGGTAGGTTTAGATTGGATATTAAGAAAAATTTCTTCATGTGAAGGGTTGTCCAGCCTTGGAATAAGCTGTTCAGGGACATGGTGGAGTCCCCATGCCTGGAGGTGTTTAAAAGACCTCCAGATGTGGCACTCGGGCACAGGGGTTGGTGCTGGGGAGTTGGACTCAAACGTCTTTTCCAACCTAAACAATTCTGCGGCTGTATGAAATCACAGTGCAGAGCTGTAAGCTGCAAAAAAAGCCCTATTTAAGATGGTTTGGGGGTTCGTTTTTACAATTTGCAGAAAGCAGCTTCCCTTCGAACCACTCCCAAAAACATCTTCACCGTCACACACCTCTGCTGTCCAGCACCACGGGAAGAAGACGCAGCATCCACCAGTTTTTAGTGAGCCTTGACAGAAAAACACAGGCAAAATGCCTCTTTGAGCTCTCTCTGTGTGCTCCCACAGCTTTGGAAGACACAGATTCTGTGGTTTGCTGCCCACTAGTGTCCTGTGGCTCCAGCTCCAGCTCAGACACTGCCCACACCACGGGAGGAAATCCCGCCGGAGAGCCCCAGCACCTGGGGAGCAGCACACCCCGAGCACAGCACACACCCTCCAGATCTAGAGATCCCCACGTCCTCTGACTGCCCAGCAAGAACAGTGTTTCTCCCCTTGGCATTTGGTGATTAATTAATAGCTATTCATAGCTGGGGTAACACCGGATTAAAAGCACCCTGAGCTGTGCTGTGCCACCCACACTCAAGCACCAGGCTGGATGCTTCCTGCACATCCATCCAGCTTCCCGAGGTGAGGAGCTGCTCACACAATTTCACATGAGCTCTGCAGGTATCTCAGTATGTTTCTACAAAGAGAGCAGCTTGCTCTTTAGCTCAGATGTTGCATCCCCAGCACTGAGAATCACGATTTTCTTTGGGGAGTCTCAGCACCACCGTGGCTCTGCCTCCTCATCCTTCAGCCTAACCCCTGCTCTCAGTTCAGCGTGATCCTTCTCCATCTTCCAAAACCCTGCTAAAACCCGTATTGATAGATATACAGCAGGGAGAGGAGTCAAACAGGAAATCATTTTAATGGAAATTTATTTTTAGTGTCATCCGTGCTGTATTGGTGCCTCCCGATGCTCGATTGATTTCAGCAGAGCATCTATGGGCAACGGGCATGTAAGAAATGCAGCCAGAGAGAAGCCTGGAAATGGGTTCAGCACATCCAGAGCAGAGACTGAGTGATACTAAAAGATCCTCATTCCTGAAAGCAGCACCTGAACCAGCTTGATCACAGTCATTACAAAAAAGAGGCAGGGTTTTGAAGGAGGCCGTTCTCCCCTCAGAGCCTCCCCTGCCTTCCCTCACTGTAATTAGTGAAATGCCCCATTACTGATTATGCCCAGGCTACAGCAGATCTGCTGCTCATTTGAAATGCTCACTTCTGGAATACTCAGGGCAGAGTAACAGGGAAGGTGGTGCAGGCAGAGTAACCCTGAGAGGCAACTCGAAAGCCTTGCTCAGGATTAGAACTGCATGACTCAGGCTTTCAAGGTGGAGAATTCAGCTGCAGAGCTCCCACTGATGTCTGTAGCATCCCACGCACTTTCCAGGGCTGCAGTGCATTTATGGTTAATAGTTACCTGTATTCTTAAGGAACTCACAGCAGCGAGAGTTGAAAACCTTCCCGAAATATATAAACTTTAACCAGGTATTTGGGGAGGTTTTTGTTTCAGGCTTCTGAAATACTAATTGGATGGAAGAGAGTGTCAGTATTTTATTGTCCCCAGAAGGAAGCTATTTCACAAACATAAAGCCTTCCCAGTGACACTGCTCATATCTAATTTGACAAAATGTATTTGTGCTGAGTGACTGTAGGGAAATAAGGGGGCTAACCTTGTTACTGTTATTCAGATGGTTACTATTATCTCCAACAGAAATTAAGCCCAAGACTACAACTTCTGAGTTAAACCTATGGGTTTATTTTTAACCTATTTCTCCTCCCAGGGAAAAAAAAATAATCAAACCCAACATGAACATGAACAATCTTACACATTTTAAAGTTAAAATCCGAATGAGATGTAACACAATGGAAAACCACTTCTACCTGTGCTTGTGTTTTAAGCAAACTTGGTGTGGTTCCATAAGGGGTTAGAAAAGGCAGTGGCAGAAGCCAAGCAGAAACCTGTCCCCCCCCCACCAGATCCAGTCATATAAGAGCCCTGCCTGTCACACAATGGGGTTCAGATAGAGTTATAGATAGAATAATGAAAATAAATGTGTATGTGACATCTCTATTTATATATGCAGTCATTTCCTTCAAAGAGATACATATCTGATATGACACTGCATTAAAATCTGAAGTCCTTTAAAAATGTTATTCTCCGACTCTTGACTTGGATAAAATGGCCCTAATAAGTCCTAATAAGTGCTACCAATGCATAAAACCGTCTTATCCAGGCTTAACATGAAGGTTGGTGTTTTAAAAAAAAAAAATTCGCTTTAAAAAAACCTAAAAATATGCATTTTGACATCAACCATGATGTCAAAAACAAACAGACTTTTTAAGTTACAAAGAATCGTTGAACCAGCCACTACATGCTTTCATCTTGGAATATTACTGGGCACAAAAACATTTAATTTTAGTCCCCCAGGAGTCACAAACATACAGATGTTGCTGTGTGGCAGTACAGAATCCATGCAGATGCATCTATCATGTACACATTACACTCTTCAGTCTTTGGGAGACAAATTCAGGTTTGACTGCTTTCCAAAAGCACATGGAAACTGAAAGTGAAATTACTACTGACTTCATAGATCAGGGAATAAATGGAAGTGATTTTAATGGTACTTCCACCTCATAAAGCAAAAATTATTCTGTTCTTCAAGAAAACCCTTGCCAGGAGGACTAACCAGGTTAGAACATAGAATTTATAGCATCAGTACAGTGGAGAAAAAAAAGTCTGCTTTTTCTTTTTTTAAAAAAATATATAAGATTTTTGGAGAGAAACAGGGTTCATTTCTATGCAAATCTAGTTTTAAATGAATAGCAATGGTCAGAGCGCACTTCCAGGCTGATTCTTTCTGTCCTATTAACAGCAAATCTCTCCCTCCAAGGTATCTGGCTGGAGAGGATAGAGAGAAAGGCACAGTGCTGCTGCCTGTCAAAAATAAATAAATAAATAGATAGATAATTTCTTAATGTTAAAACTTGTTGCAGTTTCCTCACTGCCAAAAGAAATGCAAAAAATTTCCAAGTTTGCACTTTGGGGGTTTTCAATCCTTTTGTATTCTGTGGCATGCAGAAGACGAAAATGTTTTTAAGGTCGCTCTAAATCCACACATTTAAAATTCACCTCCTGATTTCTGCCCTCCCCAGCTCTTCACACTGGACCAGCCATGCCTGTCAATGCATTTTCTCATCCAGTGTCTACTTAAGAAGATGTGAAGGCACCCTCATCCAGCATTCATCCCTCACCCTCTGCCAGAGGTTCAATTATTTCCATCCTTCAGGAAAACCTCATACTTTGCCCTGTGCTCCTCTCTCATTCATTCCACACAAGGAACGTTTTCCCTGTTCTACCCGCTTTGCCTGTTTCGAGAATTGTGTGTTTAATCTGATTTATCTGGCAGGGTGGAAAGCATTACAGGCAACGTTACGTTCTCGGATCGGAGAAGGACGAGGCAATGCAATAGAATAGCTGGTATCCCAGAATAATTTGTTTTCTGTCCTTAAAAACTGCAATGCTAAATGTACATTTTTAATAAAACTTAAGCAATTTAAGCATATTTTTACACATGCCATGGTTTTCAATCACATATATCCAAATGTTCCAAAATACCCCAACCCACTATTAAAAACGCACAGAAACTGCAATAAATGTTTGTCAGTCAAAGAGTTGGCAGAAGGAAAAAAAAATATTAAAGAATAACAGGTTTACCCTTATTCTATCCCCACTCTAATTTCCCCTTCCTAACTTTATAATTGACTAAAAGTCTCCAACATTTCCAGATGATGTAATGCTTATCCGTGCATATTTTTACATAAATGAGTGAGGAAAAAAAAAATTTCAGAGCAGATACCTTCACGGAGAAATGATGAAAGTGAAATAAATTTAAAATGCTACTTCTTAAATATATGTGAAAACATAAGGTGAAAGCAGAGGGCGATTTAAAAAAAGAAAACGTGAAAGGAAGCAATATCTCAATGCGACCGCTTAGGATGAAAGCCCTTCAAATTATCCCCGTGCACTCTGACGGCTTTCTACGGCACTTGGCAAAAATTCTGTACTTTTCCAGATGAGAAAGAAAGAAAGAAAAAGCGCCTCTCTGCCTCCTTGCCTCTGCAAGCACCGTCTCATTCCGAAGGAGGCAGGCACGGTGTTCCGGGCTGTCACTTTGCGAGGTGAGCGACTTTCAGCGATCGCGGCGCTCCCGCTCCTCGCCCTTCTCCCCGCGGCTCCCGCAGCCAGCGCGACGCTCCCGGCACAAAAGCCACCACCGCCACCCGCTCCCCTTCCCGGCCGGCAGGAGGGGAAGGATGGGGACAAGGGAAGGGATGCCCGCGGCGGGGCTCACCATGCGAGATGCTGTGGAGCAAGGCGACGGCCAACATCCACATGCCCCCGCCGCTCCCCCGCTCCCCGCTCCGGGCTCGCCCTCGCCCGCCGCGCCCACGGCCGGG
>WEKY01008224.1:65409-76470 GCA_013390045.1 Picathartes gymnocephalus
CTGCTGCTGCTGCTGCTGCTGCTCTCGCTGCTCCTCACACGGCTCCCCTCGGCCCGGCGGCAGGCGTGCGGGCAGGCGGGCACATCTTCCTCCCTTGCCTGCTTCTCGCCTGGCTCTGCTCGCCTGCTGGCCTCGCTCTCCGGCAGCTCGGAGCGCACGGAGCCCGCTGCTCACCTCCCCTGCCTGCCGGCGCGGCGGAGGGACCAGCGCTAACCCCGGCCCTCCGCAGCCTCAGAGCACCGCCAGGTCCGCACAGTGGAAAAACCCAAGACCAATAGAAGAAGGCAGCAGAATTCCCTGCCTCTCAATAGTTGGCTGAACTGCGGCCGTTTGGCATCAGCTGAGTTGTATATGACTAATGTGTTGACAAGTCGTGTGGGGGGACTGGAGGAGGGGGCCCTTCTAGAAGGTCACAGCCCAGACAGGCGAGTGCATCAAATAATTGACTGGGATTCTGTGCACCACTGAAGGAAAATACGTATATAAGCACACACGCACATCTTGCAGTGCTTACACAGGTCCAGATACTATTTGGCCTTTCATCTGCGTCTCTTTCTGTGGTGAGAGATTTTTTTTTCCCCTGTAGTGAAAGAGTAAATTACAGCCTCTCTAACTAAAAGCAATTTCTGCACCTATTCTTTCTTCACATTTGTGATGTGAAGGTTGGTCTAAAAAGGAAAAGGATAAAAAGAAAAATGGGGGGAAAATATTAAATGAAGACAGCTGAAAAAAATCAATATTGTGAAATACAAAACAGCATTAAGGGCAACTCTGGATTTAAGCTGTAAGATGAAAAGCAAACACAACAAAGCAATAAGGACTCAACCTGCAGAATCCCCAGTGTGTTACCAACAGGATGACTTCAGATTTGGGGGACGATTTTTTTTTAGAAAATGCTTTATAGCACCAGATATCGCCCAGCTGCCAACACCCTGCCTTGTGCACTGCAATGAAATCCAAGAAAGGACATCCCCCGGAAAGACATTGGGATGGACATCTGCAGGAAGCTCAGCAGCAGAACCGGGCAGGGAAGGAGATCTGCCTGGAGATGTTTCTGAAGCCATTGAGGACAGATCAGAACATATCCCTGAGGCACTGTGTAATTCTTGAGAAAACCAAACAGAGGGACAGTGAAAGCCATCAGCAGAGAGCTCAGCTCCCTGCATCCCATTTGGGCCGGGTTATCAGCCAAGAGATACTGAAGCCTTGAAGGGAAAGCAGGAGAGAAGAGACCAACATTGGGCAGGGAGTCATGGCTGCATTTATGAAAAAAGATGTGGGCAACCAGGGAAGCTCTTCAGGGGGAAATGGAATATGGTGCTTTTAAACAAAAATTAAAGACAGAAGTGCAAATGTCTCAGGGGAGAATAAAAAAAAAATAGAAGAAAGGAAAGAAAAAGGAATTAGGTTTCATTGGGAGTGAAGTTCTGTTAAAAATAACAATACTTTAATCTGTCTATTTAGAAAGGAGCTGGTGACTAGCAGAAATGTTTAAGTATAGATTTGAGAGCATTTGGGAGAAGTTCATGACAGATTTGTTCAGGCAGCTCTTTCAGAATTGCTTTGCTTCCTCTTCTGAAGCCCAAAACATGTTTGGGGCTTAAGAGATACAATGTTTTATGACATAGAATAAATAAAACTCCCTCTTATACCTTTCTACCTCCTTTACTCATCTACATAACTCTGGTAGCCCTTGGCAAATTTCAGCTTCCTGTAGAGCTGTCTCAAACAAGTTTCGGTGCATTTCAGCTCATTTAAAACAACCATAGCAGCTGCAAACTAAAAGAGTAAATCTTTAATTTGTTCTTCAGTGGCACCAAAAGGCAAAGGGACCAACTTCCAGTGGGTATATAACATTTTTTTAGCAGAATCTGACCAACTAGGCAGCGTAATGCTTGTCCTGAGCTGGGTTTAAGGAGGGGAGGAGGAAGGCAGGATACAATTTTGCATGAAAGCAGGGTTCACTGGTCCTGCTGCTCAGGGAATGAGTTGACAGAAACCTAAATTCAACAATCTGTCAAAGTGGAGAAAGAAGGCTGTATGATAACTTCCATACAAAGTACCTGAAATCAGTCAGGATGCTATTCTTCAAGTCTGGAAAATCAAGCACGATCAAGCGTCAGCTGCAATCAAGACTACTCAAGGTCGTGAACCAAGGAGAATCGCCATTTATTATTTTTTTGCTGTTTTTTGTTTCATTAAAATAAAAGGTCTTAGATTAAATGGCTGGAAATTATTTAGTTCTTCCTAAAGCAAATTCAACAACTTTCCAACAATATATCTCAATTAGACTTTGCATATAACTGTATCTTCCCTGGAAAAAAAAAAACCAAAAACCTTCTAAAGTTATTAATTTAATTGTAAGGATCAAAAATCTCAAAATACTCCTTAATTCTTAATCTGGGTTTAGATCTACTGGCTGGCTGTATCAGGTTGAACATCCTTGCTTTCTGCAGCTACCACAGAGCTGGGTGAGGAAGATCTCTTGAAGTTAACAGAGATATAGAAATAGTTCCCATCAGCTGATGATCACCCTAAATGCATCTCAGGCAACTTTTCAGGTCACATTGCACTCCAGGAGGCACAACGAGAGGATTTTATATTAGGACATCTCTGAAACCCCTAAAGCATTGGAGCCATCAGGTTGCAATGGGACATCCAGAACACCAGCATCCTTTCTGGCAGTTCTGGCCTCACACATTCCAGTTCTCCCCCGAGCCACCAGCATGCAGATCATGCAGAAACACCACCAGCACGATCACTCTGACCACATCCCACCCAACCATCAGCTTGCAGCTGAAATATCTCGACTGAAAACCACGGGAAGGGTTAAATGGTGAGGTCTGCATGCCAAATTTACAATGCACCTGCACCATGTTCTCATATTGAGTGAGCAAACACTCAAGGACTGACCACAGCAGACTAACACGAGTAAGAGCTGCCTCGTGGAAAGCCTTTGTGAAAATTCAGTAAGTTACAGAGATCCAGGTGGCTGAATGTTCCCACATCCCCACATTAGAAGATGATGGATCTGGTGGATAACTCTTACAACCAGTCTTGCAGGGAAATTCTTTCTTCAAAGAAAAAGATAAAATGGCCTGCCTACAATAAGTCTGCATTGATTGGGACTTTAAAAAAACCCAAAAGAATCTTCCAAGGAGAGACTGGGCTGGGAGCAGCAGCAGTAATTGGTTCTATTCAGATCGTGGATGGTTTCATAGGCTTTGGGCTTTAGGGAACTCAGTCAAATACCTGCCATTGAAGCATTCAGCTATTCAAACAGAGCCCCTCATTGTCATTCAGAATGCAAAAAGCTCATTTGCAATTTCAGCTTTGAAAGTGGTTTTAAAAGCACCTGAAGGAAGAAAGAATGGAAGTAGAGAGGAAGTGAAGGGAAAGCGTGGTGAGAGAGGAAGTTCTCAACAGTCAGAAGACCTGGGGAAAAGAAACAATAAAAATGAACATGCCTGAAATCAGAATGTAAATGAATGATCAGCCCAATTTCTGGATGGGATGACACCTTGGCTCAGTCATCCCTCAGTTTCTAAATCATTCTGTCTCTCCTCGTTACTGACCTCTTTCCCTGACTGGAGCTTTCTTGACTATTTTCTTGCAGCATGGTAATTTGAAAGGAAAATAGCAGTCATTAGCTTGTAGACCAGGTAAAGATAACCACAGAGGGCTACTACTAAGAAACTCAGTTCTACATTTAGTCATGATTTTCATTTTAATAAGATTTAGAAATGTTTTCAGTTCTGCTAAGAAAGGAGTAGTCCCAGTCAGTCTAAAAACAAAAGCAAAGAAAGCAGCATAGACCCCTGAGCTAATAACAATAAAGAAACAAAACCTGGAATAGGGCAGGAAGCATTTTTTTTCCTTTGTAAATGAAAATATGCAAAGGATTTGTGACTATTTGGCTAGAATATAGTCCAAAGCATTCAAATTTTGACCTTCTGAATCAAACTGTGCAATATTCTCAATCTTCTCTCTGATTTAAAGATCACAAGCTTGAACCACTCTTCCCCAAATTTTCATGTAAACTAAAGCTTTATCACTGCACCCATAATAAAGGGAGATAAACTCGAAGAGGGATAAAGGGACCAGGGGTTAAGAAGGGAAGAGGAGCAGAAGTGGGAAAGCTTTATAGTAGCTTCCATCACTCTGGAAACAGAAGAATCAAAAGCCTTGTGAAAACAGGTTTTCCTCAGAAGACTTCATGCCCGATTTGGTACTGGAAAGATTCAGATAAATGTTGAATGCTTGTCAAAACCAATCGCTAAACCTTCTGATATTCACTGGCTACCAAGCTTAATGCTCATATCTATAAGCTCACAGTCAGCCATTTTTATCAGGGCAAAAATTAAATATTTTCCATGAGACACTTAAGAAGGGAAAAGGAGTTCCTAGTTCTGTAAGTACCATTAAGAAGAGACCAGTTGAAAAGCTCTGTTTGTTCCCGTGCACCTGGGAACGCTCAAGATGGAGAAACGAAATCTGAAACATCTGCATGCAACTACTTGTGAAAGCATCTATGCCACTGATACCTATCCATTCCACCCCAAAAATGCAAGGGGATAAGTACAATTTGCTTCATTTGAAGCCATTGACTGTTCCAAGCTGATAGTGTGCAGGAATATTGTTATCTGGCAAAAAAATGCGCTCTCTCGCATGACCTGTTCTTACAGTACACACACAATTAGCCATTCAGTCTTGATATGCTCATGAATTAAAGCAGCAGCTTTCAAAACACTCTGGATGGCTTAATACACGCTGAGCTTTAAAGCATAAAAAGGGGATTTTTTTTTTTTTTGGTCCCCTGCCTGAAGTTACTCTTTTCTCGTGCAGCTCGTTCCTGGGGTTCCGGTAGCATCTGGAGGATGTGAACAAGCCAGCTTTCCCCTTTAGGTGGTTCTGTGAGCACAGGATCAGTGGGAAAAGGAATTTCCTCTGGATATTTGATCAGAAGACTGAAGACCTAAGTCAGATGTCTATGAATTTTTCCCATTTTTTCAACAACTTCGAGTGGGATTAGTCTCTCTCTCTCTCTCTCTCTCTCTCTCTCTCCTGTGCCTGGGTGAGTGCTTATACTCTTATATGCATATTAAAGCAATGAATTAATTATATTCTACTTAAAACCCTGCAAGCAAATGGATTGAGGCTGGACAACAGGTTCAAAAGTTAGAGAGAAGGAGGGGAGCAGCTGACAAAGACGTTTCTTAGAAATCCATGCTAGAGTAAGGCATGGAAAAATCCCAGTCTGTGGGAAGGATTTTAAAGCCCCGTGTATGATTCATGTTTTCTTCAGAGAATGCAAGATTTTTCTATTTCAAGGAACATCATCAAAACATAGGGTAGTGATTTTTTTTTTTTTTGATGCTGTAGACTTCTCTTTGCATTGCACCTTGCAAACAAACAGAGAAGGTAAGATTCTCGCTGCTTAAAGGACTGTCAGCTAAAGGAAAAATATTTCCTTTCAGAGGGAAGAAGCCAGGAGAAATATTTTTTTTTCAGTTTTCACATCTTCATACAGACAAATTTGTTCCTAATGTAGGAAATAGGGTAGGGGAGGAGGGTGGCATGTAAAATAGGTAAATAAGAAAGGTGGGGACACAGCACACAACCCTTCGGCCAGCTGCCTCGGGTGAGAACGTGGACTTGAAGAAGTGCAGAGAGGCTTCTCCCAGTGCTAATTTGTTCTCACAAGAGGCAGTAGCATAACCTGACACCCCAGCATTATAGCACTGGAGATATTCATTGAAAGCCTCCAAATAAAGATGAACTGAACCCCTTCGTGTGTGTGATGTGTGTGCAAAGACAAGACATTAAAGACTATGGAATTAAATGATTGTAATGCCAAGATAGGATGGAATGAATTACAGACAATGAAATCATAGGAGCAGCTGTGCCACACTGTACATATCATAACCTTGCAGCATGAAAGGGATGAGTCAAGAGGACTATTTCATTTCTAAATCTGATTTTCCATTATTTGGGTTAGGAGTCAGACTCTTTTAGCAAGAGATGTAGGACTCCTCTGGGTTTGGATGCAGGCATGTCTATATACACACAACTTTTGCTCATCGAAAAGAAGTGGTAGGAAAAGAGGAAATTTGAAGGAATATCAGTTTCAGCAAGACTTTAAGAAAAAATATTGATGGTTTCAAAGCTCTGCGGACCTCTCTTTAATAATTGTTATAGTGCAATCCATTAAGGACTGTAATTATGTGGGAAGAAGGTTATCCCTGGTCCTGAGCCAAAGACTGATTTCTATTAGCTGGATGCCAGTGGCTCACAAGGAGTAGCAACCACACAAACAAAACAAGAATTGGACTCTTGGGAGCCAATACCCCCCTGGCCAGAGTCAATACAAGGAAGGCATCAGGAAGAGCAGAGCTCTCCATGCCTCAGGCGAGGCACAGTGTCCTCCACATTGTCATCTCCCTGACTCCCGCCTGCTTCCAGGCACTGGAGAAGGGATGGTATCTCTGCTTGCTGGGAGCACGTGTGAGCATGGCTGTCCCCAGCCCTGGTGCAAAGGAGGGGCCGTGCTGGAGCGGCAGGAGCGCAGGGCAGCGGTGGAGCAGGGATGCAGGGTTGCCAAGCAACAGCCGAGCACGGCAGGGGGGGTTAAAATGGGATATAAACTGTGTTTGCTCGTGTGGGGCCACAGCAGCCCTCCCATCTGCTTTTCCCCCTGCTTCCATCGAGTTGTGGGTCCGGCTTTCACGAGAAGGTTTGGCCACAAAGGTGTCCTGCACCACAAGCTCCAGTCGGCTCCTCCAGGAGGCTGCAGCAGGGAGAACCGTAAGAAATATTTCCTTTGCCAACTTGTTGTCATGGATAATGCAGCAGGAGCAGCAGCAGGCTGCTGTAGGTTCTCCAGAGAGCCTGCCCCAAGGCTCAGGAACAGAGCGAAACCAGACCTGCCCCATTCACACATCTGTGACAGGGTTGCTCCATCCTTTGTCTCAGAAACTCAACATAAGGGAGATTTTCTCCTTCATACCATTCTATGCAACAAGTGAAGGCTCTGTGTTTTTTTCATCTGAAGTTCTTGTCTCTGTTCTGTGAGAACAGAAACATTGGAGGGCATGGCATCAGAGGAGACCTTCAAAAAGGTTTTAGGCAAGAGCCTAAAAGCTGTCAGCCTTCACCTAATCTGGTGAAGAGGGACCAGTTTGGGAGGGGATGGAATGAACAAGAATAAAAACTCCTGACAGCTCATGGGGCTGGGCCACAGATGCTGGAAAGACTTTTCTGAAGGCTCAGAAAAGACCTCAGGGATCCCCAGCCTCTCTCTGCAAGGACAATCTACCCCCAGCCCAGCTCCTCATGGTCGTGTCCCACACCAAACTCAGCTGCTGCAAAGCCCTGTGCTGCTCTGCCTCTTCCCTGGTGAAAGTCAAAGTTTTCAGATCAACCATAAAATTTATTTGTGACCCTCCCTCTTCTGTTAACCCTTTCTTGCCTGTCCACACTTGATAGCCATTAGCACCAACAAACTGCTTATACATCACTGCACAAATAATTTTGACTTCATATTGCATTTTCTGTAACTTATCATTATTTACAGAAAAAAAGGAAACAAAAGACTGTGAAGGAAACTGCATTTGCATTTACTTTTAAGGACAGAACGTAAGTTTTACCAATGGAAATTGTTCATGGATAAGACAGATACATTTTCTGTGCATTTCAAGCCACTCAGTCATCCAGGGAAAGAGAAAAGGTTATAAAGCAGACACTTGTCTCTCTTTCATCCATCTATTTTGGCCTCCCTTAATAGCCAAAAGAGAGCAGGAAGCACATTTAAGAGATTATTCCTCCCACCTTAACATGATTGGCTGAGGTAGACCAGGAATCACACCTTGGAAGTTCCCACTCCTCTCTCTCCAAGTATTATGTGGAGAAGCTCCAGTGAATTGCAGCATAAACACTTTAAATTAAGCGAGATGAGCAATGTCCAGAGCAGCCAGCTGTTGCTGAGATTTTAAATAGCAGCAAGCCCACAGGCAGGATTTGAAGGCAGCTAATGGAGATCTTGTTGTTTGGGCAGGAAATTCATCTATGAGAACAGAAAAGCACTTGACTGTAAGTCTGGCAAACAAGTGGAATTTCATATGCTGGCTGGAGATGGAAAAGAACTCCAAGTACTTCGTGGGAGAAGTTTGGTAGGACTGTCTTATGAGGACTTTCGTTTAGAGGAGAATTATGTGGTAGAGAAGCAATGGGATATCCTGCCCTGTGAAGGGTTTCAGATTAAAGGGAAAGCTTGGATAAACATGAACGACAGCAATACATTGAACAGATATTAAAGGAGAAAAATCAAAATTGTCATGTCATCAACTGGTGACAAGACATCTGGAGTACTGTGTACCCCTTCTGGTCTCCTCAGACCAACAAAAACTCAGACACACTGGGGTGAGTCTAGTGAAGGAGCCACAAAAATGGTTAAAGACTTGGAGAATCTGATCCAGGAGGAGAGGCTGAGAGAGCTGTGACTGTTTAGACTGGAGAAGGCTCAAGAGGATCTTAGTAATGAGTACAAATACTGGGTGGGATGGTGTAAAGAAGCTGTAGCCCAACACTTCTTGATGGTATTCAGTGAACAGACAAAAGGCAAAACACACAAACAGAAATCAGGCAGTTCCATTTATAGATATGACTTTTTATATATATATATAAATAATGTATTTACTTTTTGAGTGAGGGTAAAAAACACTGGCAGAGGTATCCTACAGAGTGTCTATCCTTGGAGTTATTCAAAATTTGACAGGACACAGTTCTGCGGGACCTGCTGTAGAAGTTGACCCTGCTTTGGGCAGCAGGGCTGGTCTAGACCTGCCAAGGTCAGCCTCACGCATCTGCAGCAAAACCACGGATTCCATTCTCCACAGAGAAGCTGATCAGGTCCAACACAGACTGGTGCTGTGGTACTTCTTGTTCACTTCCTTAGGGACTACTTTTTGGGTTGGTTGGGTTTTTTCTGTTTGCTTTTTTTTTGTTTGTTTTTGGGGGGTTTTTTTTTGTTGTTGTTGTTTTTTTAAGTATTTCCACATGGCAAAAGTGGTCTCTTAACCACCAACATGTATTTTTAGGTAATGGTGGCTCATTTAAAAAGCCTACATTTACTAACAGTCACCATAGTTGGGTTTTCTCTGAGTTGAAGTGCTCATAAAATTTATTGAGTAAACAGCGTCAGTATCATCCGTGCAAGAGAAAAAATGGGCAAATAAAAAGAGCTTTCCTGCCTTCCCTGTAAAGGACTGCAGTTTAATGGAGAGGGAAGCAGGCTGAAAACGCATTTCCTCCACTGTTCTGGAACAGTTCTCCCAAAACCACGGACCAAGCAAGAGCCCCGTGGCAGATCCCCACCCCTCAGCAGGCAGCGGTGGGGGGTGTGCAGGGAAGGACTTTGGCATGTGGCACCCGGCACAGAGAGCCAGTGTTTGTCCCCAGAGCCACCAGGGATGCACGATCCGTGCGTCCTGCTCTACCCACACGGATCGCATCCTTGCTGATCCATCTCTTCCCCAAGCAGACTGTTTCCTCTCTCCCCACCTGACATTCCCCCTCACACAGGATCCCCCCCTGCTCCCATCACTCTCCTGCATGTTTGGGTCCTGTCTTTCTCCTTCTTTGAAATGATGTCACCACAACACAATGAGCTTTAAGCATTTTTTTAGCTGAAGGTTAAGCCAGAAATCTTAAGAAGATACATCTGTCTTGCATAGCACATCCTGTCTTTCCTGCACAGCAAGGTGGAGGGAATAACTCCTTACTGTTTCAGTCTCCCTGCTATTGTCCAAAATGTGGATAGGAAAAATAAAGCTCTGTTTAATTAGGTACAAGTCAATAAATTAAATGAGAAGATATTCAAATTATGTTTATTTAAAGAAAAACTCACAGAACATGCAAGATGCTGAGGCACTGAATTATTGAATTGTACTAACTTTCATATTTATATAGAAGTTTAAGTTTGAACAAAAAGTTAATTGACATAATGCCTCCTTTTTGGAAAAAAAAAAACTGAATTCAGCACATTTGAAACATTCTGCTGTATGATTTCAAATTTTCAATACAGTTTCTTAACGAGCATGTTCAAATGACAATAACAATTGTTTCAGAATAAGAAAACCATAGTAATTTTTTTTTTCAATATGAATTTTGGGATTCCTGTGAGTTTAGAACTGATATTATAGCAAGCTAGCTTTTATCATTTGACTTTAAATTCAACTTCTGTTTTTCAGTTATTTTTAATGCACATATCAAGGACTTCACTTAGTATGTGCACGTAAGTAGTGGCTTTCTAATTGTTTTTCTGTATTTAGATGTCCTTCCAGACACATAGGAAAAGAAGTCTGGTGATCTCACTTTAAGCCCTGACAGATATTTATCATAGACCATGGCACAGACAAATCTCTACTCTCGGAATTTGCAAAAGTGATCAGCAGCTGTTTCAGGTCATGACTGATGGGAGCTGGCAAAGCTTTGTGGGAAAATGGCAAAATGCCTGCATGTACACGTCCAGCTCGAATGTCACAGGCTTTTCACATTAAGGAACAACCAGATCCCCCTCAACAACTTTAACAAGATGAGGGAGGGGTGATGGGGGAGGGAGTGGTGAGATCTCATTTGTCTTCAAGAGCTAATATTAAGAAATGAGTTCTCAACAAGTCCATACTTCCTAATCATGAGGCAGAACTTTCCCCTGTTCACTGGAAGAAGCCTGCCCCAATCACTTCTTGTACCCAATGCCCTTCCACGAGTGCAATACGTATTATTTAAACCCGTTTCTAAATTCAGCTTCTTGGAAGAGAGGTTTCTCTAAAGATTAGCAGGAAACTGTCAGACCCCAGCAGAAAAAAAACAGATACAGCTACCACATACAACCTTCTCACAACGTACAACGCAAACCAAGATCTTCCAAATACCACGTATATTAGTTTTCTTTCCTATGCAGGGTGGAAAATGACACAGGGGCAGCTATTTCTCCCGTTTCAGAACACGTCCTTTTGCCAAGTGGGGGGGCCAGGAGGACGGCAGGGGAGGCAGATGTCCTTC
>WEKY01008224.1:77018-211630 GCA_013390045.1 Picathartes gymnocephalus
GTGTCCTCCTCCTCCTCCTCCTCCTCCTCCTCCTCGTCCTGCTGCTGCTGCTGCTGCTGCTGCTGCTGCTGCTCTCGCTGCTCCTCACACGGCTCCCCTCGGCCCGGCGGCAGGCGGGCGGGCAGGCGGGCACATCTTCCTCCCTTGCCTGCTTCTCGCCTGGCTCTGCTCGCCTGCTGGCCTCGCTCTCCGGCAGCCCGGAGCGCACGGAGCCCGCTGCTCACCTCCCCTGCCTGCCGGACCAGCGCTAACCCCGGCCCTCCGCAGCCTCAGAGCACCGCCAGGTCCGCAGGGCGCGGGGGAAAGCGAGACCTGAAGAAAGTGGCACTGTAAGCTGTGCTGTGCTGTGACAGTAGCGCTGTGTGCACGGAGAGTGCAGGAGTCACCGTCCAGCAGCACACCCACGGTGGCACTCCGCAGCCACTCTTGGGCTGGGTTATGTGTAAGGCAGCGTTCACTTTGTTTCACAGGACTTTTGATCAGTTATACGAAATTATATGTATTGCACGTAATTTATTCCGGCTGTTGTTCTTGCTTGCTGGAAATATCCTTGCCGAGTTGCAAATCTTCCAGTGAATGGAATAGCTTGATTTCCCACTCGTGTGTAAGTCAGAGAGAGTGTGTTGGAGCTCTCTGGAATGAAGTATTTTCTCCTAGATTGCTGACAGCGTTACTTTTAGCTTGAGATCTAAGCCACAGATCCTAGACCTGGATCCTACAGACGTTTAGCTCATCCTCTGCATGAGGCAAGTGAAACATCTCCTTAGGTGCCCACGTAGATGAGCAGCAGGTCAAGGTGACAAGATATTTTAAGTAATTTTCCCTCAAAGGGAACTGTAGTCACACTGACAACAGGGTGGAAACAGGCATTTAAAGTGGTCACTGAGGTCTTGGGAACGTCATGGTTTGCAGAACCACAGAATCATCAAAGTTGGAAGAGACCTCCAAGACCCTCCTGTCCCACTATCAACCCAGCAGCACCGTATAGAGGCTGTATGAAAGAAAAGCTGAGGTGGTTTTATGGGGAGCTGAAGAAGGGTCTGTGATAAAGGCATAAAACTCCTCAATAAAGCAGTAGCAACTAAAGTAAATAATAATAATAATATGGATGAAGCAGTACATGAGCATTCAAATTGATGAATAAGACAAAATAGTAAATGCAAAGTTACCAAAGTGTTTAAAATATGGAAGTATTTATTGGTTTACTTTTTGTGCTGGAAAGGCAAATTATCTTCCGGGTTATATTTTGGGAGGAGACAGGTCTGTGCACATATGCTTGGATGGACAGAGAGCAGGGTCTTGCAGTGAGAGAGTATCTGCAGAGGAGAACAGACACATGGTGGGGTTATGGGGGGAAAAAATGTCAGCCCACACTCATGCTGAGTAAAAGGCAGCAAATTCTGGGGACATGAGGTGGGAGAAAGAGGGAGCTGTCAAAAACAAAACAAAACAAAACAAAAAAGGTATGGCTTGGAGCAGTTGTAAGGATGCAAATATTGGCAGTGACAAGTGGAGGGCAGACCAGGAAGGAGGAGGAGAGGGGTCTGGGCTTGACTTGGGTCTTGGGAATGGAAGGAAAGATGTTTCTCTAAGTGTTTGTTCAGTTGAATGTCTTCTTCCTTCTCAGTACCAAAATCGGTAATTAAAAGTTTATTTTCATTGGCAGTAAATTAATTAACTGTAATTCCCTGAGTTGAGTCATCTTCTGAGAGCTTATTACTGGTTCTACAAGTAAATGCAACACTCCATAATACCTGCTAAAGGACTGTTGGGAAAAAAAAAAGAAGAAAAGGGGGGGGGGCGAATCATCAATTTTCAAATTAAAGCAAACCGTAAAAACACTGAATTAATTATTTTAAGATTCTAAACCTGGGCTTAGCTTCCTCTCACTTGTTGCATAAATTAAATAAACAAAAATATCAGCAAGAATTCTGTAGAACTGTGTCATTTTCTTTATTATAGGATGGATAGCAGGAGTTTTGCACCCACCACCATTTTCCTTGGTATATTCCATATACTCTCCTCAAAAAGCAATAATGATCAGTTTTGAAACAAATATGCTCTTGCTGATTTGAAATTATCAAAATGGTTTCTTAAACCAGCCAAGGGGAAAAAAAAAAAAAAAGATGGTTTTATTGTTGGTTGTTGTATTAAATAATTTTGCTGTTGGCTTCCTGATTGACAGAATCACGGAAGGAGCTGAGTTGGAAGGGACTCATCAGCATCACCAAGTCCTACTCCTGGCCCTGCACAGGAGCCCCCAGGAATCCCACCCTGTGCCTGAGGGCATTGCCCAATTCAGAAATCCTACTGCAAAACCTTTCATGACATCCAGAAGTGAATGTTTGGGAATGTATCAATGCTAAAACAGGATAATTATCCACAAGATCTTTTTTTTTTTCTTTTTTTTAATTATATGAAGTGATGTGATCCAGACTCCTCCTCAGGAGTCACCTTAGATGTATTTCTACTCCCTCCTCAAAATCCTTGACAGCCTTTTGTGCACTGATCTCCCACAGCATCCCTGGAAGGTTGGAGTGTGTTTTTATTCCTCTATCAAAGAAGAATTGAAGCCCAGAGAAACTGAGGGCTAATCCTCCAAGGGATTCAGGCACTGAAATTCTCCATTTTGCAAAAGCCAAGTTTTAAGTGGTCTCATCATTATGGAACTCACAACTTCATGTATTACCCAGCGTCCTGGTGGTTCATACAGAAGTGTTGGGTACTGCAAAATGGGATTCAAGGGAAATAAGTGGGGAGCCACTGTGGGAATCACCTAAAGAAAAGTGCCCTGGCACTCACCCTGCAGGGGCTCAGAGGCACCAACAGGCTGGGTGCTCTCAGGAGACACCTGACTTCTGCACTTGTTCTACACCCAGCAGAGAGAGAGAGCTGGGTTCAAATTATCACCTGACAAATATTAGAACATTGCTTGATCCCAGTTCTCCTGTCTTCTTGGGGTAGTTCACTTGCCTAGGAGACCAAACACCCTGCTCCTGCTTTTTTCCAAAGCAGTCTTCTTCCATATTTTCTTCACAGAGACCAGGTGTGACTTAGAGGGTGCCACGTGATGCCACATTAACCTCATCTTCTCTGAGGCAAAAAGAGTTGGAGTCTTTCTCCAAAGCCAGCAGGAATGCACAGGATTATGGATCTCACACTTTCGAAGCCTGTGCTCTTGGGATTTGAGCGTGGGGTGACAAATGGGGGCAACGGGAGGGACACACCTACTCCATCTCCGTGCTCCTGCTGGCAGAAGTGCAGCAGACCAGCACATCCTGGGGAGCCTCCAGCACCCTCCAAAATCAGCATCTCCATGCCAGGAGGCAGCTCTAGAGACAGTCCTACAGTATCCTACAGTGATACTCTGCTGCTCCAAGGTTTTTTTCACAAAACACTAGAGCAATGCACATAACATCCTGGGAATTTGTAGAGACTCTTCCATAACCTCTGATTTTCTAAACATAATTTTCGATTTCCAGTTCGTGAAAGCCTCCTTGCAGTTTGTTCTCAAGCCCTTCTGTCGTCTGCCTAGCGCTTTATTTTTTTCTGTGAGTATCCAAGTCATTAAAAATGCAAGTACAACTATATATATCTCTCTAATACTATATATATTGTTATGGAGATAGTTCTGAGAGATAATATTATGAAGGATCTTATGAAAGATCTTATCTTCATGTGAAAGCTTTATTAATACCTTACCAGAGGTAACTGGGCATCAGGTTTTTTTGCCCTCTGTAATTAGCTGAAATTACCTCGACCTTCTCTCCAGGCTGGATGAACAACAAGCAGAGCTGTTATCTCAGTTATTGTTCAGAATCTGTGCATGTTAAAGAATTAAATGTGAGGAGTGCAGAGGATGGGAAGAGAGAACAGAGAAGGAAGGACAGTCTATACCCAGCTAACTCCTCTCAGCATCTGGTTGTGCTATAGTAAATTTTAGTCTGTCTAGTCGCAATTATTCCACAGAATCCATTCTCACAGAGATTTATGCCACAATTCCTGGGTTAGTTCCTCTTCAGCTGGATGGGAGCATCTGAAACCTGTAGTCAGATGGAACAAAACCAACTTCAGTAGGTGAGCGAGACCCTTTCCCATCCCAAAATGACCATATTTTCAGCAACCATGCTCATGTTCATGCTCAGGTAGTTTTTTCACCTTTTCCCAGAACATCTGGGTCTGGTTCAATGTGTCTGAGCACGTGGCAGGTCGTGCCAGGCTCTCTCCTCACATCCAGTCCAGCTGAAGCTCCAAACAGTCTCATGCTGAGCCCTGACATCCCACATGAGGGAAAAGAAATAGATGCACAGATAATAAAACACAGTCTTGTCAACAACTTTTAACTAAACACAAAAAAGGAGCAGGTGTAAATTTAGAAAGACCTGAGTTACAGCGAGTGGCAGGTGCACACTCTCAATCAGGGATGCTGATGTAATTTCTGCCAAATCCTCCAGTTGTTTTCCTCAGTCTTCATCAGTCAGAGGATCAGCAAGCTGGCTATTATCCAAGTCCCAGCCTCACTTAAATTCCAACCAAAGTGCTCATCCCAGGTATCAGAGCTGGATTAGGTAAACATCAAAGGTGGGTGTTTTAAGTAAGCTTAAAGTAGCATGGCCTGGGCTTTTTATTTTATCTCACCCTCTCAGCTGCACATTAAATACACAGAGTGGAGGGGTCACTTCAGACCTGTGAATTCTCTCCTCAGGACAGGTGAGGAATTGCACAGTATCACTCCCTGTATGTGATTTTTGGTAGCACTCCCTGACTAAATTATTTTAAAAAAAAAAAAAAAAAAAAGGGTTTCATCAGCTATATAAAACTGGGCCAAGAAATCTAAAAAAACCCCAAGGCCAAATGAAAATCTCTCCCTGTCACCTCTATCTGACCACTGCTTTTATACACAGCTCAGCTTCAGGCTTTACCCAAGCCAAAATCAAAATGACCTGTGTCTTTCGCAGTGTCTATCACTGACACGCAAAGGTTTTCTCAGGGCAAGGCAGCATTGGAATTTTTGTCACATGGAACTGCTGCTGAGGTGCTCTTACTGCTATAAATTAAAAGGCAAAGTTGTCTTTCTGAGTGTGCCTCAGCTCCCCTTCCCTTTATCATCCCAGAGCTCCTGAGCTTTTTAGAGCTGTCTTACCACAGTTCACCTGTGGAGAAGAGAAAGAAAGGCTCAAAAATAGGGCAAGACATTTTGGACAGGAGACAGCTTCTTGAGCAGATGTTTAAATAATGCTTCCTAAAAAAAGCAGGCCTCATTCTCCTGAAATGAAACACTCTCTGTATCAACTAAAAGCAGATCTAGAGTGTTTTTAGTGATTCCCAGCAACTGCAAACAGTAGGAGGTACCAATAAGGAAACAGCATGACTGAACTGATTTCCTTTGACATGGCAATAACCCCAAATAAATCTGCTTTCTCTTCAAAGAGGCAAAGCTCAAGAGAGTGCTGCATTTCGGGAACCTTTCATTGGGGTCAGTTGTTTCCTGTTCCAGTGTCATACTGCAAAAATCACCCTGTGAAAACTTCCCTTAGCAATAGATCAGTAATAAACCGTCAGTGGATTTGTCACTGACTCAGGAATCAGCTCTGCCGTTATTAATATTTCTTTACAGTGATGCTGTTAGTTTTTCAAGGGAATACAAAAGATTTTGGATTACACAAAAGATGTTTCTCCACTGGAGAAATTTCTCCACATTTCTTCACAGACACATTGCTTTTTGCCTTCTCTTTTAGCTCCATCTTCCCTCACCCCCCTGGCAGTGCCTTATACCTGAGAGGTCTGGGACAAGTCAGGCTCATTTTCTCTTGGCCCAGTGGCTTCAGAAGTAAACTGTTCATAGACAAGCATCTCAAACTGACTGGCAAATAATCCAAGTGTTCCAAAACAGAAGTACACACACACAAACCACAACAGAAAAACAAAGCTGTGGGTCAACATCAGATGAATGCTCTCTGTAGGTGTCCGGCCAAAATATCTCTGGCAGGAGGCCAGCCAGGGGATAGCTGACTTACAATGGTTGTTAAATGACCTCTCCATCGTGTTTGATTGTGCCTGGACATGCTCAGGCAGGAAAGCACCTCCTGGCATGGCTTTGCCACCTGCCACCCCGTGATGGATGGGACAGACCTGGCCTCTTACTCGGCTCCTGTGCTGTAACTGCAATTTCACCCCCCCAGAGAAGTGTTTGAGCACCTCAGCCCCACCCACTGCATCTACTAAACAGAAAAAGGGATCTAACTACCAAATAAAACCACTTGAGGGTCACAGCACCAAAGCCCTCGAGGGGCTGGAACTGGTAGCCCTCAGCCACAGTTTTTATGTCTCTCTAGCTCAGCGTCCCCCCTTGCAGAGCTGAAGGAAAAAAACTTCACCCTTTCCAAAGCAGTGGAGCCCTCCTGGAAGGCCACAGGGATCCAGGACGTGGCACAGGCTGGCACACACTGGAGAGAGGAAAGAGGGAAGGAAGCCTGCTGAGACCAGGTGATTGCTAATGAACACATCAAGGATGTGCTTGAATCTGAGCTTTGTATGAACTCAGGAAAAGGTTTCTCTGGGGAGTTTGCAATGGAGAGAAGAAATGAAGATGAAATCCACGATCAATAATTCTGCAACTTCATAGAACGACATAAAACTTAATGCACAAAACACTGCAATTTCATGAAGTTTACCCCAGAACATGGAACCTGCTCCTCAAAAAGTGCCAGTACAGACTTTGCCACCTTTCCCTGGAAGTACAGGGTGGATTTCTTTGGCTTTGCCTCATCTGAGGTGAAAACAAAGCAGGCACAGGCACAAGGATGCAGCCTCTGTGTCTCCTGCTGTGCAGAACTGTGCAGCACTGCAGAACTGAAAGTCTGGGCCTGTGACACATGCACAGAAATAGTTAATAAGAAATTACATTAAAGAAGTGGGTTTGGTTATCTCAACCAGTGCAATTTCTTGGTTGCAAGAAGCCTGTGGGGGGTTTTTTTTATGTTATTTCTTAGAATTGATGGAAGGTCCTTTCCCCCAGTTTAATTAGGCAGAACTGGGTCTTCATCTCTGCTGCTTTTGTATGGCTCAAAATTTTGGGTGTCCACTTAAGAGCCACAGCAGGAACATTATTTCAAGGCATCATCCAAGACAGAAATTCTCCTCAGCAATAACATCCATGGCAAGAGACAGATATTTCTTGTTTCTGTTGCCTAATTGGAGCAAAATAGATTATTAACCTTCATGGAATTGCTGATTTACCAACACTGCCATTGCAGTGTGCATTCATTGCTCCAGGTAGAAAGTAATACCTTAAAAATGTATTGGTTAATAAATCAACATCAGATTTTAATATTAATTGTCCCTTTGAAACTGATTCTTAACAAATATCACAGTTAGTGTTGCTTTGCTAACATTTTAATGGGTCATTAACTAAAACCAGCCATTACCTTCTGCTGTTACAATTTCCATAAGGGTTTATTAAGGCAACTTCATGTATTATTAAAAAGAAAGTTCGTGGCTCTACTGTTCTAAAACTTTGTCTCCCTCAGGCTTCCACTGATTGCTTCAAAGGTAGAAATATTTACCAAACATATAATTGTGTCATTCAGTTCAGTTCAATCCTTTAAAACAGTATTTCTTGCTCCTAAAATTGCTTTTTCCCCTGTTCTCCCTTCTCAAGGAGAAAGTGGCTGTGAATAAAATAAATGTGAATGTGTGGAAGTGTATAGAGCATTGTTGGGTTTGTAGCTGCTAAATCAAAAGGGGATGGACTTGGAATATCAAAAAAGAAGAGCAAACTTAGAAAGTTGGATCTGTCAATATGATTAGAACCACTAAAGGGAAATTCTTCTTCACACAATCTGTTATTAAACCATGAAAATCATTGCCCCCAGAAGTCATTAGGGCCAAGGCTTAGGTTCACCATGGGGTTCAAACTTCATACAGACCTCAGGAATTCTTAGCCTCGTTCTCCTGTAATTGAAGGTAGTCTGAAATTCTGGAGCACGAGGCTGAGAATCACCTTAATGACTTCCTGAGATAATTAATTCCACAGTCTAAATAACTTTTGTAATTATTAGCAGTCCGTGGCATACTTAGGTTGAAAATTTAATATTTGCACCTTACAAGGTCTTCCAGTAGACCATGGATCAAATGAAGGTCACTCCAGTCTGAGAAGGCTCCTTTACACCTGTATTTTCTTGACTTTGTCTCTCTTTTTTTCATTTTTTCACTGGAGAGAGATCTGAAAACAGGAGTTTCACACTTACAGCTCATCACATTCCTAGTGTTCTACCAAGAATTTAAAATACTGACAGTTTCCATGTGGTGACATGAAAGAAAAAAACATTTTCCCTCCAGCCTGTAAAATCAAACTCAGGTTCACAATCAGCTCTGTGCCTCTCTATTCCATGTTCTGGAGCAAAATTGCTTTCAATTAATCAGAACCCTGAAAAAAAAGTGCCAAGTTGCAGGAAAGATAGGGAAGGAACAAGAGACTTTGCCTCACCTCAGTGCAAGAGCTGAGCCTTTGTGGCTGAAATTCATTTTCCACAGAATTTCACTGACTGCTCAGTGTTGGACAGTGCATGGGGAGAGGCTGTTGGCCTCAAGAAGTGCTGAACATTCAGATTCCTTCAATAATATATGCCTAAAATTCATATTGTCACAACAAAAAGGGGCAGATTTTATTACCAGTTTATGCCAATCCAAAGAAATCAAGCCACCAGAGCACAGCAATTTACATTGCTTTAAAGAGAATAAAATGGATTTTCAGGCTGCTAAGGATTTGTAACCGGGTACTAAATGGTTCAATCCTGTATTGCTATCTGTGGGTGAGCTGATAATATTTATGAATGCTGAATTTTCTCCAAATGACCTGGATTTATTTCACCTCTGCAAGGCAACACTGCAGAGATTCATCTGCAAGTACTGTAGAGGTAATGTCTTAACTTATATCTCTTGGAGGGAAACAGAGAAACACCAGGCTGGTGAAAGATCTGATGATAAAATTTCATGACTTCATGATTTTTTTTAAGAAATCATCTGTGAAATGTTCTTGTATATTAAAAAAAACAAAAACCAACTTCAGTGCTACCCTAAAACACCTGTTTCCACTGGGTTCGTGTGGTAGAGAGATACATGGAAAACCTCTTTTTGTGCCTGATTAGTTACAGCATCTATAGGAAGAACTGCACTGCTTTTTTGTAATTAACAACTGCTAGTTAACAGAATAACTCCTGGCTCTCAAAATGTGCTGTACCTTTGGAAACCAAGAATTCATCTGCAAGGAAGTGAAAGTAGGATGTATGTAACTGCTAAACTTACATGCACCTGCTTTTACATAAGCCAGTGTGTTTCTAGTGATGAAAATCACAGCCTTTCAGATCCAAATGAATCGTTTAAATTAGCAAGGCTCATGTTTCATCGTTAGAAATACCTTCCAGCCTCACAAGATACAGAGATTTCTTTCTCAGCAGAGGTGTCTGAAAACACGAGCTTCAGGCCACTTTTTAAAATAAAGATGAAATTTTCCATCCAATGTATTGTGGAAATAAAGAAAAAAAAAAGCCTCTGAATGCATTTGTCTGTGTGAAATAAGGTCTCACAAAAGATGCAGGAGAAGGAGCCAAGATTCTCAACATAAAATAGTCCTCAAGTGAAGATTTCAGAACCATGCTCCACCAAAGGTAGGTCACAGAAACCAACTGTGTTATATCATAACTCTTTAGTAAAAAAAAAATTTAAAAAACCAGAAACATACAGGCAGAAAATCCTCCTTTCCATTTT
Source organism: Picathartes gymnocephalus (assembly GCA_013390045.1). Lineage (NCBI taxonomy): Eukaryota > Metazoa > Chordata > Aves > Passeriformes > Picathartidae > Picathartes > Picathartes gymnocephalus. The sequence continues at coordinate 86,787 of WEKY01008224.1, forward strand.
CAACAAGAACCCAGAATCTGGAGGTATTTCTCATTTCCAGCCAGCAAACAATCAGACTCCACATTTGCTGCTTCCCAAGTCCTGTTCATCCCTGTGTGATACACGCGGCTGTATCCTGACCCTCATGCTCTCCTTTCTGTGGAAGGAATATTAATTATCCTGCACGACTGAAGAAACTCATCCTCAATCTGTCCTCAGGTCCTCACTGTCACTATACCTGGATGATGTCATGATGATGTCATTTATTAATTAGAAAAAGGACAGCCTGTAACTTTTGCTGATTTATTTTCCAAGCACTCCCTAGCCTTTCCAAAACACCCTGGTCAACTTTATTTCTTGTGCTTACCAACCCTTCTCTGCCTGAAGCACGTTGTGTTCTCTCTGCAACTGAGAATATATTTATTTATTTGGAGTTTTCACTACTAAGCTGAGTACAACATGAGCTTGCTTCTTAATTAAGGCTCAAACAATGAAATAAATGATTACAGGAAATCACCTATACATATAGGGCCTCAAATTATGCTGGTAATGGCAAAAAAAAAAGGGAATGAGCCATTAATAGGAAACCCAGCTCTTCTACACTCACCTATACATATAGGGCCTCAAATTATGCTGGTAATGGCAAAAAAAAAAGGGAATGAGTGATTAATAGGAAACCCAGCTCTTCTATGTTGCTGTTGAGTACCAATCTCTGAGTAACTTAAACCAAAGGGGAGGAAAGGAAGTGGAGGATTAGGAAAAGCCACAAGGCTAAATCATAGCATTACCAAACTGTCATTCAGAGATTCACCACTAGCTGGATAAATAAGAACACTAAATCACGTGTATCTGTGTGCCTAAGGTTTTGTTTTAAAGTTCAATTAGCACAATCACGGCCCCTTCTCAAATGGTGAGGATGTTAGCAGGGGTATCATGCTTTTATGAATTATCCAAACTATATTCACACATCAGAGACCTGATTATATGCAGTGGCCCAATATCACAGTAACTAATCATTTTCTCCCTAATTTATTTACAGCCTAAGGGGAAAGGCCCATCTCCCTGGCCACCTGCAGACAGTTGTGTGTTAATTCCATCCATCCTCTGATCTGGCCAGGTGCGAGTCAGCTCCAGCCCAGAAACCATGAAACCTCATTAATGAGGGGTAGGTTTTATCACCGTGGGCCAATTAGTGCACTAACAAGGGCAGCTTTGGGTCTGGGTGAAGTCAGAGCTGTCTGTGTCAGAGCAGAGGTATGAGAGACATGGTTAACGCTGCCAGGAATTGTCAAGCTTCTTGTTGGAATTGGTTCTTTGCGTTAAAAAAATGTCACCTTAAGAATGGGAGCTTCACAGAATACATTAAATTATGGCAAAATTCAAAAGAGGTTTGGGTTGTAGGGCAAAATCAGCCTGCCCTGCATTAGAATAGTTTGATTTTTTTTTAATTTTATTTTTGGTTGCATTGCTGACAGTTTGATGAGCAGATTGATGCGGTCCAGTTCTGAACTCCATGACACAAGAGATATGGACCCACAGAAGGACCCCTGCAAGGAGCCTCAAAGACAAATAATGAACTGAAAATTATGAAGAAAGGCTGAGAGGACTAAGACTCTTAAGCCTGGAGGAGAGAATATTCAAGGGGGACCCTTGCCAGTGTGTAAAAGCAGCTGACGGACGGGGTCAAGAAGATGCTGTGACTTCAGTGCTGCCCTGTGGAAGGGCAAGAGGAAATGCCCTTTACATTAAATGGAACATTAAATTCCATTTAAACCTTAAATTTTTTTTTAATTGTAATCAAATACTGGGAACAATTTTCCCAGAGAAGCTGTTGAGTACTCCATCCTTGGAGGTGCTAGAACTTGTCTGGACATGGTCCCAAGGAAACCTGCAGTAGCTGACCCTGCTTTGAGCAGAGGGACTGGACCCAATCTCAAGAGCTCCTTCCTAGCCTCAAATATTCCCTGATTCTGTAATTTCCTCAAAATCAAAATGGTTACAGAAAAATAAAAATAATTTCTAGGAATAATTCAATTAGAGAAAAGTAGTCAACACCAGAAGAAAATCCATTCTCTGCCAAGACAGGAATGAGGCTGGTAACATCAGCTGCACCTTTTTTTCCCCAGTGCAAACAAAGTTTATCCAGCTCTCACTTTAACATCCAAAATGAGATGGGATGAGTTCCAGTGCTCTCCACCAAATCATAATCAGCACCATGCTGATGAGGTAATATTGCCCTGGGACCCCAACAGCCCCACGGCTGCCTTTGTGACAGAGGAGTTTGCCAAGTTTTGAGGGGTTTGCTCTGGTCAAGCAGAGCCAGGAGCTGGTTTTCATCCTGCAGGTCCTCACAGCAGAAGCTGGGGCAGAAGAGAGGTGCTCCTTCCTTGGTGATATTTCAGTGCCAGGTATGAAATTCTCAGTGGCAATTAAAAAAAAAAACCAAAACCTGCTGCCAGATCTGCAGCTCAGCCTGGTGTTTGAGGACTCGATGTTCTGAGGAGACAGAAACAGATCCTCGGAGAGATCTCACCTTGCAAGAGTCTTCACAACAAAATCCTGACTTGACTGTTAGGGGAAACGAGAGGATCACGTTCTCCCCCAGCATGATGAATCACACGGAGCAAGATCTGTGGCTGCCAGAACAGCTCCTCGTGCTTGCATAATCGTATTAAACATTTTCATTCATTTCTGCTTGTTAAAGTAATATGATGACTTCCTCTAGTTTCAAACATGGCAATGAAAGGAAGCTTTGCTTTCCTCAGCCTGCTGTGCTGCCTCACTGCCAAAGGCAAGAGCTTTTTAATCCAAAGTAAGAGTTACAAGATGAAATACATTTACCAGCTCAGGAGGAAAAGGGAAGAAAAAAAAAAAAAGAGAGAGAGATGAAAAAGGGAAATGGGCCCTTCTCACCTGCCCATGTATAACTATGTGAGTTAAATTAAAAACATATATTGTCAGCTGGAAACTCATTTGCATGAAGGACGGTTGGCAGGTTTTTGAGAATGTGTGGGGAGAGCAGGGCTGCAGAGAAGTGTCCCTGTCCCTCCCCCTGGCCTGAGCAGCAGTGCAGGAGTGAGAGCTGAGGAGCAATTTCACTGCAAGGCTCAGGCAGCTTTAATGAAGGCAGGTCCCAGGATTCAAAGCACATCGTGCAAAGGAGAGAATCTGCTTTGGAGTCCATTTATAACACAGAGCAGGACAGAACCAGACGTGAAACGGAAGCCTGTGGCTCTCCCTCAGGGACACAAAGAAGGAGATAACAATTTTGAAAGCCAAAGATTGAAATGTGGCAGTCATGAAAGTGCAGACACCTTCTCCTCCAGTCCCCTCAGTCCTCTCTCATTTCAATACACAGAGAAATGGAGCAGCAGTTTGCTCCCCACTGCTGCCAGCTTTACCTGGAGCACACAGCTCTGTGTTGGGAGTGTTGAGGAATTAAAAGTGAATTGACAATGATCAATATGCCTGAGTTCAGTACCAGCAAAATTAAAGAGATTTTTACCCAGTAACTTCAATGGAAGCAGGACTACTGCCTGACTAACAGCGCTTTAGGACTCATTCCTTTACCATCAGCTGTGAACAATATTTTAAAAGATTTGAGTCATAATTACAGCTTTTGATTCACCTCGCCAGCTCAGTCTCGCTGGTGACACAACAATTTCATCCTGTCTCTCTCAGCACTGTGGCAGCACCTGCACCTGCACCTGCCTCTTGTCTGAGTCTCTTGGGCAAACAGAACTTGCAGAACTGTTTTTAGACAGTGAAAGGCAGCTTGGTCGTTCTCTCACAAGGCACTGTAGTTATTTCTGTTTAATCAAACAGGCAGCCTTCACCTGTCTGGGGTTAAACTGTGCACGTGAGCAAGGGCTGTTTCTCACTTTGTAAAGTTCGGATTTTCGGATGCCTTCATCAGCCTGCAGGAATGGGGAGCTTTGCAGGAGCTGGCAGTGGTTACTCCTGTACCCTGCACATGCTTCCAGCACACTTTCATACCTGCATTTCCTACAGCTTCTGTTTCAGATGGCTGACAAAGCTCTGCTTAGGTTATTTCTCTCTGATAACTAGCCTTCACTAGATTTTTCTTTAGTAGTTTCCCTCTCCCCCCATTTCTTTTCTGTTTTATTCTCCCAGAATGAAGAAATCAGAATGCATATTACATATATTATATGCTTGTTTTCCTGGAAGTGTTTTTAGGCATAAACTGGAAGAAGATTATCTCCATTTTCCTATATTTCAGCTAATTACTGTCCCCTTGCACGTGCTGTTCAGACTGTCAATTTGAATTGTGTTTTCTGTCTATTTGCAAGGCCAATACAGCAAGAAGAGCAAACTCACAGTTTTCGAGTATATTTAGTGAAGAAGCAGTAATGCTCAGGTTGATTGGGGATCATTTAAGCTGGTGGGTTTTTTTTCCCCAGGGATTTTTTTTCTTTCCCTAAAAATGCCAGTGTTTGTCTCAAGCTGTACTGAGCTTGTCTCCAGCATGTATTCCCAAGTCTTGTAGTTCTCCTCAGGTATTTAATTTAAGACTTAAGGGAACATTGGATTAAAAGGCAGGATTGGAGTAGAGAGAAGAACTGTGGTTACCCCAGTACTGACTGATGGAACCAGAATAACTGCCAATAAGGGACCTGAATGCATGGTTTTTTAGGTTGATTTTCAGCAGTGTTTTTTTTTCACATTGTGTAGGAATAGATGTTGGATTGTAGGGAACAGGAATATATAATGTCTCTGGTCTTTATACTCTCCTAGAGGCTGTAAATTAAATTTACATCATTAATTTTAATATTTTATCTAGAAAAGGATTTACTATTTCCACATACAGAAAAGACATGCATGAAGATTGTTCTCTCAAAACCAACGTGCAGCTCACATTTTCCTCTAGAAATTGAGAACTTCCATTTGATTTTCCAAAGTATTTTAGGAGAGCTGTACACGAAGTGCTGTGGAAGAGGCAAGTATTACATAGAATTATTGTTGGTAATACTGAGGTGATGTTCATGTAATAGAGTGAATATATTAATACAGTCCTGGGGATCACCAAAAGGGAGCACTTTAATTCTTTCTTAATTTTTTCCTTTTTTTTTTTATTTTTGGAATTGCCACATTTACACATTTCTCTTCTAGTTCACAGACAAACTTCTCCTTCCATCCCTGCCATCACAGCATCACCTCCAGGAAGTAGTGGAGCACACCAGGATCAAAGCTGAAAGCTGAAAGTTGTTCTGTCCCCAACAATCTGCAGAACAACTGCAAAACAACCGCAGACTGCCTCGGAAAGAAGAATGGCAATGCTTCCCCTCTCCCACGATGTTTCTTCCCACACCATTTCTCTAAATTTCCTCATAACACAATAAGATGCTCACAGAAAATGCCAGGATTAATTTGTGGGGGGGTGGAAAACATTATTCTCCGATGTGCAGAATGGTGGTGGTGTTCAGAACAGTTAAGCACAGCCCTGTTATTAGTGAGAAAAAACTAAGTTGTGTCTTGCAGCTGCAACTGTTAGAGGATTGATTGTGCAATTAATTACTTCCCAGAAAATTCAAGACAGTATTTGTGACGGGAATATTTATTGGTAATCACTCAGGAAAAAAGCAGCCATCCACAACTGTCCAACACAGAGAATGCCTGGATATTTTTACTTGACACTTTATTTTTTGCTGTGGCACAAGGCAAAGCTGAACAGCTTAAAGCCAAAAACATAAAGGCCAGCAAACAGACAAGGGAAAACTGTTCTTTTCTTTCCCCCACATTAAAATTGACATACCAATAACTGCTGAAGTACTTGGCTAGTTTTACCTCTGTGTTTTCTCCCTTGCTGCTTAGATTCCTTTCTTTATCTGTGTGCTTGTCTCAGGTGAGTAAGATTACACAAATATTTAAAGGATCTGTGCCATCCTATTTCATAAGTTCACAGGTAGCAACAGGAACTAGAGTTGCCACTCTATGGCACAACTTTTGCTGCTTCAGTCTAGAGTGACCAGATCATGGCCTGACTTCAGGGGGGTTACAGCAGAGTGAGATTTACAGTTCATTAAAAAAATGGATTAAAGCTCACATGGTTTGTGTGGACAGTGAAAAACAAACACAAAGACTTTTTTTGTTTTGTGGACTTTTCTAGCCTTAAGCAAAAACCTTACAGAAAAGTTTGTAATAATAAGTGGAATGTCTGGTCTATCCAATGAGCACCACCCACATCAGGTTTAAGATCTGATAGGGAGAGCTCCAAAACTAAAAGCAGCAGCATTTGCATCTTCAGCTGGGGAAGCAGGGCCTCAGACTGAGGTCTGTGACAGCCCCATATTTCCTCTGACAGGATAAAACATAGAATACAGAATCACAGAATTGCAGAATCAGTCGCAGAATCACAGAATGGCTGGGGTTGTAAGGAACCTCTGAACATCACCCAGCCCAACTGCCCTGCTAAACCAGGTTTAGCTGGAGCTGGCTGCACAGGCAGGAGACTCCACAATCTGCCTGCTTAACCTGTGCCACTGCTCTGTCACCCTCAAGGTAATGTTTTTCCACGCACTCAGACCAGTCGAACCGACAAAAAGCTTCCTCTGAGACAAATTGCCATTCAAATCCCTGAGGGTTCCCCAGAGTATGACTTCGACTCACCCTCAGCTGCAAAATCAGTCACATCTCTCTGTCAGAGGAGACATTCCAGACACACCCAGCTGATATTTGGAGTTAATCTTGCAGCCAGCCACCTTCAGCCAGACCGGGTGGAGTGAGCTCCCCATTCTCCATCAGATCAGAGGGGGTGCAAGGCAGGATTTAGGTGTGAGGTCAGGGCTGATCCTGCCTATCAAAGCAGGTATTGACAAACATAGGGCTTTTTATCTTCTCCCTCCTGAGACTGCCATGCATCTGAGGAGCCTGTGAAGTGAAGCTAAAATGTGTCTGCCTTGGGAAGACGTACATTCCTCCAAGGACTCCAGACAAGCCCAGTATTTCAAAAGAGAAAGCGAGGGCCATCGTACTGAAAGTTAACTGGAAGCTCCAGCTGAGTGTGAGGCTGGGCTCACACACAGGTTCTGTGCTCAGGCACACAGGAGGGGTTGTGGCACTCACTGACCTGTGAATTCCAAACCCCATTTCCAAGAGTGACAGTGGTTTTATGACACCACAAAACCACTGGCTGCACTTGGGGCACCACTGCTTTTGGATGGTCCAGTGGAAGCACTGAAACCACATCTGAGTCTCCTATGGAAACTGTGAAAACCACACAGATGTTCCACTTGGTGGAGAGGAAATAATAGTTATTACAAATGGTTCAACCTGTGCTGCGTTCCTCACGGTGAAGGGGAGTGAGGCTGGATATTTTCTTTTTGGGCAGCCACGAGTGTGATTGGCAGATGGGAAGGACTTCATGAAAATCTGCAGTGAAACCTCACAAGCAGCTCATGGTCAGGATTTCAGCTTGGAAAGATTGTACTTAAGCCCTGTAAATTGACATCACTTTACTGACTCTGTGCATTTCAAAAACCATAATCTGCAACAGTACACAAAATTCATATCATTGCAGCAGAAGAAACAGAAGAAACAATCACAAATTAAAAATCTTGCCCCTGTCCCCTGCCCTATTCAGATTTGGGGTTAAACCTGGGATTGTCTCCCAACCCCTAAAACCATGATTTAGCTGTGTATTCCAAAGAAATTATTTCCAATTTTATCTTACTTAATAAAAAAATTCTCAAGAAAGAGTAACATTGTACTGGAGGACATTGTAAAATAGAAGCTTTCAAGAGTTTTACTATCTTTTTTTTATGGGAAGGTTAATTGATCTAGAAACCCATTTTGTTGTTTATGCCTCCCTCTAAAGTAGCCTCTTTTTATAGTATCACTTTTTTTTAACAATAGACTTGCATGAACTAAAATACTGATGCTTTAATTGCATTATCTGAAAACAGTCAGAGAACTTTTCACTACAAATATAAGAAAAAAGAAAAAAAACCAACCCACAAAACATGAAGAGATTTGCAGACCAAAACTCCAAGAGAATTTGAAAATTAGCTCACAATTACACGATCATTTACACTTCCATTTTTATATCACCTGAAAATCTCAATTTTCAAGGTATAGGGATGAGAATAACTGAAGTTTATCTTATTTTGACACCCACTGGAGTCCAAGAGTCTGTTTGTATTAGAATTCTGTAAAGTGATGGCAAGGAAAAGAGATGTGAACTTCAGCAAAACCAATATTGCTGAGTGCAATGTTCTGTTCAGCAGCTGCTTTGCAATGTTTTAGCATTTTATCTGTACTTTATTTTTTTAATTTTTATAGAAGAGTACTGAAAAACATTTTCGTCAAAAGGGCATGATTTCTCTGAATGCATGTAAAAGAAAGTACTAGCACAAGGTCAGGAAAAACGTGCATTTTTACAAAATAAAGCAGAGCTGTGTTTTCCTGAAAGGGAGAAGTCCAATGAGTCTTCAAGGAAAAAAAAACCCAAACCAAAACAAAACAAAAAAAACAACAAGAAAAGCCATGGTATTTTTATTCTGAATGCACCAAGAATATTTAGCAATAGGGATAGAAATAGTGATTTTATCAGTGACAGGAAGGCTGCACAGTCTTTCCTCTGTTGCCTGATGCACAAATCCATTCTTGGTACCTTGAATGCCAACGCTCACACAAACATACACATGTACAAGTAATTGTAAATACCAGGGTGAAAGGAAATAAAAGACCAGGCAGAAGTGCATTCCATGACAGCAATTAAACATGACAAAAGAGGAGCAGGATAAAAAAAGCTCAGAACAAATACTAGGTTAATTAATTTTATTATCAGACCTTCTACGAGAGATTTTTCTACAACTGAAAACAAGCAAATGTTGAAACATATTTTGAAATTCAGCAGCCACAAAACCCCCAGATTGTCACAGGGTCAAACATCCTGCACTTTGCACCATGGCAAGATGCATTTCCACCAGAATTCCCCAGGCAGTGATTGATTTTACTGTAAACTTTTGTAAGTCCAGAGGACTCCATGAGGATGTAACTAAATGGAGTCACTCTGGCATAAACCCCCCGTAATTCAGAGGAAGTACAGACCCAGGAGATGAAAGGTTATGTGTGAAAAACTCTGAGTAATAGCCTGAGTGTTCACATGGCAATGCAAAAACCCCCCAAAAATAAAGTGTAAAGGATTTGTATGAAAGCTCACCAAGCTACCATTGAGATTTTTCTGTTTTCTGGTTTTGTTCATAAGCCTGTTTTTAACATCCAAATAATTAATTTGTATCCAGGTGTGACTTCTGAAATAACAGCTCATTTATTATTTTCACAGTACTTAGTGAAGTCCAGTGATTACAGGCTTTACTAAACAACACTGAAATAACCAAAATAAGGTAAGTAAATAATGGAAATGTTTAAAAAATATATTTGAGAGTAAAAAGAGTACATTTTCTCAATAAATTCGCAACCATATAATTGTGAAAAATCATTGATAGAATTACAATAAATTGTTGATGTCTGATTTGGTTTTTTGTTGGGGTTTTTTTGTTTGTTTGTTTGTTTTTGGGGGTTTTTTGCTTTTTTGTTGTTTTCTTTCCTGATTAATAGACATCTTTTTATCTGGCTGATGCAGAGTGTGAAAAACACCAACAATGTGTAAACCTGTTGGCAAACCAACAGAGAAATATATCTCATCTCTGTCTAGAGACACCATGTGCCTGTTTAAGGATAATTTGTTCCTGTCCTAGGACCCTGAATGCTGTACTTGTTATTTAAGAGCGTTCATTTATGTTATTATTTCCCTTAAATCAAATTTCACAATGGTAGCAAACCCTGAGCTTTCACTACATTGTGTGGAATGACCGTCCTTAAGGATTTAAACTCTCAGTAATTCTTCTGTAGGTTCTAAAAATAATCTTATGTGGGACTTAGAGCATACATTGCAAGCAGGCCAGTTTACTTTAAATATATATTATGGGATTTTGTCATCATTTTTTTACTTTGAACCACAAAAAAAATTTGTTTCTCGAGTGGCACGCTTTGTATTCCAATCAACTTCTTTGTCATCGCCAAGATAACACCCAAATTATTGATTATTAATTTAGCAACACCTAAAACATTGAATTTTCCATCTTGGTTGTTTGTTAATCCTGAAACACTCCCAAAAAGCTGCTCGGGGTCAAGTTCTGTCAAAACAACATCAGAGGGAGGAAGGTCCCCAGAGATCCCCGAAGGTCCCTGGCCCAGCTCTGGCAAACAAGGACCCTTCAGATGCCGGGGCAGTGAAGAGGCTGCGTGAGCCCCCTCGAAACTCTGCATTTAATGTGTTTTTAGTGCTTTTGAAACGCTGCAGCCTCCCATCTCAGGACACAGAAGCTCTCCAGTCAGATTTTATCACGGGCAGCACGAGCTGCCCCGCGTCTGTTCACCAGCATCCTGCAGAGAGCCACAAGCAAACCCTGCTCTGGCCAGGAAAATCAATATATGGCAAGTACCGCTTCTCCTGAGTTTCTTTCGGGGCCATGGAAGCAGAAATCTAGTTGATAACCCAGGGCTGCTAATGGTAGATTAAAGCCTGCACTCAGTGAGGATAGAGGGAAAAATCACATTTCCTTCAAGGGCAGCAAAGTTTGGCCAAAGCTGAGAGTGACTGAAAATCACACCCTGCAGTCTGCACTGAGGCTCCCCGGCTTTCTATTACAGCAAATGCATTTCGTGTTAGGGTTTGAAAAATCAGGATATTTAACATTTTTCTGCTTTTATCTAAGAGAAAAGGGTTTGATCTTTCTCCTTAGAGGTGATAACATCACTGCCCTCAAACTCAGCTGTTCAAGCAGCTGAGGAAACACTGAGAACACCAGCAAGGGTTCTTAGGTTCAGGGAAGAGAGAATTAACCTTGAAAATCAAGTTTTTATATCAGCAACATTTTATGGGTTTTTTTTTTCTTCATTTCTGTTTAAATATCAAAATTTTTCACATGTCTCTTGGAAATACACATTTTTTGGAAATTCCAAAAGCTGCAAATAAATCACACCAATCAAAAAAAAAAAAATTAAGAAAACCCCAAGCAAACAAAACAAAGCAAAACAAAACCATACCAAACACACCCAAACTTAGAACAATCCTGATTTCTTCCAGCACCATTTTTTAGCAATAACAAAGATGCAAGAAGAAAAAATCCGACTTCTTACCACAGAGCAGAGAGGGAAAGGGGTTTCAAGTCTTGTTACAAGTACTCCTCAAAAAAAAAACCACCTGGATGATTCTTTTGTTGCCACAAAAACGTCAAAGTTTGTCAGCTGGACACACATTTTTTTTGCATTTTCCTCACCACTCTTTTCCAGATTTATGGGTTGAGTTTCACTCCCACACCATCTTTGTTTGTTGTAAGTTGTTTCCAGGGAAATCTGAAGTTCAGGCAGAATAAATTGGATTTTCCCCTCTTCTCATCATGGGCTAGCTAAAAGGGAATTGAAATAATATTATTAAGAGAATGAATGTTTTTGACACCAAGAATGTCGTAACTTTGTCCTTTTTTTGTCCCCATTCCAAAAAGAAATAGAAAAAGAAAAAAAAAATAGAAGTGTCCTGCAGAACAAATTTAGAAAATATTTTGGGTGAGGTTGATCCACGTGTAATAAAAATCAGACATTAGAATGAGAAGCAATATTTAAAATGAAAGTTTGTTCTATTCTGATTTCTGGAAAAATCAATAAGATCTGCTTTGCTCATGGTGTTTGCAAAGGAGCCTGCTTAGTTTTTACTCCAGAAATGTGATTTATTGTAATGATCTCTGAAAAAGTTTTGGCTTTCAATGGGCAAGAAAACCAACCCATTAGAACACTTTTCACCATCAGGAAATAAGAGCTTGCTTTAAAGTTATTTTGATTTTCTAGAGACTCAAGCTTTTGCCTAAAGATATCTGACATGCACTGGAAACCTAAACTGGACAATGTGCCTTTTCGACACCAAAATATTCAAAATTATTTAGAGACTGTTGTGGCACAGACCTTCCCATTAGTTCCATGTAACCCCTCTCTGCTCTTATCACATCTTCTTGATGGCTCCTCTTGATTACGAAACAGCTCTAAGTCCTATCACCTGTAACTCCATTTTATCAAAGACTTTTGGGAAAAGTCCCCATTAAACAATTCATTCCCAAAATTTGTGACCAGGTTTTGGTTCTGCTCTAGCCTCAGATTTTCTCTTTGCTGGTTTAATGGCTCAGAACATCTCCATTTGTAATGGATCAGGTTTCTTCTGGCCTCTTTCTCCCACAAGATTTAAAAACGAAATACAGCCCTGTATTTGAAGCAGTCACAGGCACAGTCACAAAATTTATTCACAGTATTCAGAAGGTCGGGATGACATTGAATAACACAAAAGAGGTGTAAAACAACAAAATCACTAAAATTAGCATATAAGAACTATATGTCTTCAGGAGAATAAAAGAGTTGCTAAATATTTCTTCTGCAATACAACCGAAAAGACATAAAAATGTGGACTTGTAGGGTTCTTCAAGTCCACCTCAGTCTATTTTCTCCAGAGCTGACAGCTTCACAAGCCAGTGAGTGTTAGAGGCAGTGACGCACCAGGTGCCATTTTTGGGGTTTGTTCCTTTACCTTTCTGATGCAACTTTTCCACCACCACCTCCTTCCTGCACTGAAGTGAGACTGATCTTCTACTTGGATCCTTTTCACAAAACTAATTTTTCCTCTTAGTTCACGAGTTAAATGAACCAACAGTCCCACAGAGGAAAGGGGAAATTTTGCTTGCAGTGGGACACAGGTGATTTCTGGGAGGGGCTGCATCCATCTTGTAGGTCTAAATCTCGCTGTATCCATGCTCATTTTGGAAAATATTACATATCTGTAGAGTCAGAAGGAGCTTGGACATTTAGAGGTGGCACAGGAATTCTTCTGTGGAAATAGCAGAGTTGTGGGTTTTGCCAAAAGTTACCAAAAAGGGGATTTTCTTTTGGGTTCAGGGGTTAGAGAGGTTTTAGCTTTGGTGTAACCAAACAAAGGAACAAACTGAACACGTGAAGTAAGGCAGGGAAAAAGGTTGAAAAACTGCCATGGCACTAAATAAATATATTCTAGAGGAATGTCTACCTGGCAGCCTGGGAACTGTGGCAGCCCTGATTGCAAATGAAAAGTGCAAAAACTTTGCACTGCCAGAGAGGCAGCACCAGAGGGAAACTGCAATCAAGGTACAAGTGCTGGCTTGGCCAGGCGCTGAGGAGAACTATTCCCTGAATAATTGTAAGACAGCTGACCATGGTTTTCATTTTCCAAATCATAATCATAGTCCTTTAAGTAAATTCACTGCTTTGATAGATAAAAAAATCTGACCCATTTTGAAGCCAGAAAGCTCAGAACTTAAAATCAGAGGTGCCAAAAGGTATTGCTAAGGAGGTTTCATAAAGCTTCATAGAGTTTCCTCAAGTTAGGCAGGTAATACCAAAATTTTGTCCTGTTCACAAAAGGGGTTCAAGATACCTTGATTTCTTTGATCTGCAGAGTTATAAACTCAGCTCCTCCTTCAATTTCCTGTGAAGAGCCCATTAGAGAGAATGTCCTTTCATCCAGGGGAAAGGCTGTTCTTCATGAATCTTCTTTCTTGGCAGACTAAGTATATTTTGATATGATCAATTCTCACAGCATAAAAAAAAAATGTATTAGAGGGAAATGCTTATTTAGTTGCACTGATAAAAAGACCAAAATATTTTATAACATTCAATAATTAGATATATTGCAAAGGAATATCACCAGCTGTATCAAGCTGATAGATATTGTTGGAGGCTTCACTGAGCACAAGATGTTCACTGTCTTGAGTCAGGTCAATCTGCAGAATTCTTGGATTAAATTCCAATTTATTTTGAGACTTATCTTCCTGTTTCCTCTTCATTGTAACCAAAATGAATTTCATAATCATTTGTAGATAATGACCTGTATCTCTCTGTTGCTCATCTCAGTCTTGGATTAGATAAGGCACACAAGAGTTATTGATGATATTCTGTGCTGTTATTTTATGGGCTTTTGCATTTCGCTGTTTCATGTGACAGCATAATTATATATAATTGATAGATAGTGTCACATTGCTCATGAAGAGCTTGATAGGTGGCACATAACTGAAATTATTTCCGTTTCTTTGGTTTGTACTTTTAATCCTTCTCAACCAGGTACCATTTTGAAAGATTTCTTATCATTTTTCTCAATGCCTCGTGGCTTATTAAACATACACTTTAATTGATTTATTATGGAAATAATTTTTCAACAAAGCAAATATCAAGCATGGAAAAGCAGATTAAATTGCTCAGCTCCTATCTTCTACTGTAGCTTGAAGGAACAAGGCACAAGATATCCATCTCTTGTATCCCTATGTGCAGAAACACAATGACCTCAGGGCCCAGACTTTGCTGCAGGAAAAATGTTGATATATTATTTCACTTAATTTGTTAGAGCTGGCAATAAACTTGGGACATTCAAATAAAAGTTTTCATGTCTTCAGTGGGGATCCCAACCATGACACGCTGCTGAGCAATTCTTAATCCAAAAAATTATGTTTTGAGGGAATGAAGGTATTGATGACAAGCCAAAGACCTCCCTGTGTGATCACAGGTTTGCTGTGTGTATATTTATCACTGTTTCCACATCAGGTAATTGAGAACAGGCATTTTCTGCTAAACTAAACCAAAATTTTCAGCCTGCTTTCATCCCACTTCCAACCTCAGGCACCTGCTTGAGGTGTCAGGAGAATATTTGCCCGAGGCTTATGCTAAAGCCAATGACAAGACAGAGAATAAATTGCCAGCTGGAAATACCTGTGTGCCTTTGACAATCCTTGACAATCAAGGGTATCTAAACTCCTAAAGTCACATCTCCTACACAGTTAAGTGTCTTATTTTGTTGGGAAGAAATCCAGGCTCTCAGTCATAAGAAAGAGTGGAAAGAAGGAAATGTCAGTGTCTGATTCATCCAACTTCTCCCCACTGTGCAGATCAATCCTTAATTACAGTATCTGCTTGAGAACGATTTCTAGCCTTTGCCTCAGGGCAAGTTTCCTAAAAATAAAAATGTATTTCTTTGAGAGGAATGATGAAAGGAAGCAGCCATGATCCTATAGAAGCCATAGATGGTGAGCAGTTTTGATCGATACAATTTGAAAACACAAACATGGCTGGGAATGTCTCTGCTATTTTGACAGTGTTTAAGTATTTTTAATCAAAAACAAGGATTCCACATATTTTAGTACATTTTGCTAATTCCTCTGTGTTGTCTTTGTAAGACAAAAAAAAAATTATTTCACAGGTTGTTCTGCAGTCTTCCTCATTATAAAAAAAGCAGAAGTTCTGAGCCTCAGAAACAATGTTTGGCAGCATTTGAATGTGCAGAGTCTATTGAAATGTGGATTCATTTTTGTTAGTCAGCAATTTTTTAGATTTTGGAGAAACCTGAAGCTCCTCTAACGTATCTCATGCTGCAGGAGCTGACAGTGTGCCTGAACCTAACTGTGTCCATGGGATGAGCAAAAGAGACCGAGAGCACTTCAGAACTCACACCAGGGAAGATGGGCTGCATGCTGATCTTCCCTGCACTGGGGGACTCCACTGAAACCAACCCACGCACATTAAAAATGGGGATCTGAGCCAAGAAAATCGTATTTACTCACAGCCGGAGAAGAAGTCAGCCTAATGCAGCAGCTCACCATGAAGAGAGAGGAGAAAGAATTATCTCCCATGGCACTACTGAATATGAGAATTAGAACTACAGAAACAGTTGTAGTTTGTGAAGCAATGAGTATCAAGGGACTGTGCTTGGGAGTTTTCCTACTGGACACTATTTCTGCCTGAGAGTCCTTTAAATTTGAGATGTATTTGTGATTCTGCTGGGGACTAAGGTCATTGCTCAGTTGCTGGCTGTCAAAATGTAATAACATATTTTATAGTGATAAATTATTGGCCACCCAGCCACAATCGTGCACCAATAAAACAGCCTGATTTTCTAGGATGCACCATTTACACCTTTTTCTCTTTCACGTAGAATTATTTTGCATTAAAACATATTTTTGTCAGAGACGGGGAACGCAAGTGAACCTGTTAGCTGAGCTCCTCCACAGTCCCTGGACAATAGCCAGGGGACACTTCAGTAAAACCTCCTGCAGTTGGTGGGATAACTGTCTCCTTGCCTCAGGGAACCTCAGCATTAAAGTTATTAAATAAAACAGCAAGTCTGGCAGTTGGCTATGAGAAGCAATTTATACCATTGTAAATGGATTAGCGAAATGTAATTTTCTTTTAACGTTTCCGTTTCAATTATTTCAAATAGATGTGCAGTTATAAATGTTAAGGAATTGTTTCAATGTTTCTCACAATGGAAAAAGTAAATATAGGTTAGAGCTCCGCACTCCCAAGTGAATTTTCTGTGTTTCTCTGTTTTCTTTATTTCAAGGCTTTTCACGTAATGCTGTAAAAGTTGCCCATTTGGAGACCAGGAGAAAAAAAAAATATTTGCGCTCCTGATGAAGCAGGGTATTATACTAATCAGGAAAATATAGATTTGAAATGTCTTGAGGACCAGAGGAAAGCCTACGGCTGTTCTTATCCTACATTCTCAGCTGGTATATTTTGACATCAAGAGCCTGGAGCAGTGCATGAGATACCAAGAGAGAGACTCCACCACATCTCTGTGTGTGTGAGAGGCGGGGGGAGATCTCTCTTGAAAGCACAGCTCTGTGGATTTCCTCTGAGAAGGGTTAATTAGCATCCATAGCCAGCAGCTCCCAAACTATCACCGTCTATTTCGATGATTTCAGCAATATCTCACCTGATCTCTGTTTTTTATCCCTTTCTCCCGTTT
Organism: Picathartes gymnocephalus; assembly: GCA_013390045.1. NCBI lineage: Eukaryota > Metazoa > Chordata > Aves > Passeriformes > Picathartidae > Picathartes > Picathartes gymnocephalus. The sequence goes on from WEKY01008224.1 coordinate 103,600, forward strand.
CTCCCCTATTTTTTGCTCTGCTGTTGCAATTAAGCAGTGAGGTCTAACAAGAAAGATGACTACTGGCATGGGATAATCGTGTCCTTGGGGTGTAATCAAGCACCAAGAAGAAACCAGAGCTTCTCATCCCCCATGGGCGCGATTACCTCGGGATCGGCCGCGCCCGTCGGCAAAGGCATCGCTACCACAAATCGTTTGCTTTTATATTTAACTGTTTTAGCCAGGCAAGAGGCCGTGCTGGTCTGCAGCTGCCACGTTGTGTCAGAGTGGGTGGAAAGGCAGGGCCTGGTTGCAGGCAGCCCCCTCAACGCCCTGCCAGTGCCGCGCACCAGAGCGCGGAAATTTCCACCAGGGATTCAGCCGGGTGCGCAAAGCTCCCGCCTTTCAAAACCTCTCTCGACGACGAGCTGAATTCAAGTTGCTGTAGACTTTAAAAGAGGGGGTGGTGAGGGGCAAAAGTAGGGCAGTGAGGAATAAGGGATGAGGCCATCTCAGTTGAAAGCAGCCGTGGAGGAGCCTGAGGGCTGAGATGGCAGTCATCATCGATTCCAGGGAAGGGAGATGTCAAGGACAGGGAATGTCAAGCAGGAACAACAATAAGGGTGCTTAGCAGTGCCGAGTCTTCCAAAAACAGCACAAATAAAGCTGCTGGGCTGCTGTGATTGGTCTGTTTGCTGCTTGAGATCACAAGAAAAATGTAAAAAAAATATGATACGTTTGCAGTGTACGTCTGTCCTCTCCCTCCTGCCTACACGAAACTAATTAAAAATATTCTCTCCCTCTCTTCCTCTCACGTCCCCACCCCCACTGGCATCATCTTGAAACAGTCTTTGCAAACAAAGTTAGATACAGGCAAATGCTCTACATGGAACCAATCTTGTCAATATACAGATAAGCAGCAGCAACACGCTGGCCCTGAACAAATAATCAAATGTTAAAGGAAGGGCTAAAAGAGACACAAACACACCCCAGGTTTCTGCAGTCTGCAACACTGTGTGTGTGTTTGTGTGTGTGTGTGTGTATTCGTGAAAAATCCACACCTGCCTTTGCAGAGTTTTATGGCACAAAATTTATTTACCCAATGGTTTTTTACACACCCTTTACAGCAGCCTCTCAAATAGGTGACAGAATGAATTACGTTTCGGCTGACGCAGCACCAAACGTGCTGATACTTTCAGGTGTGCTCACACACAGGCTCACACACAAATACACCCAGAGAATAGCTGGAAAACCAGCTCACCAAAATACCTGTTGGATTGGACCACTGAGCCTGTTGCTGAATCATCAAATAAATGCCAGCACCTCAGGGAAACAGCAAACAATGTTTTTGAGCTGCTGAATGGATAGCAAACATTTTCAGTGGTATCAAAATTTCATTTTGCTTCATATCGAACAACTTCTAAATTATCCGTAGGAGAAAAATAAGTATCAGCACTTGGGTCATTGACCTGTCCTGGAATCATACAAGCCCTGAAAATCCCTGACCACAGAGGAAATGATGGATCTGGCATGGAAAAAATGGAGATTTTCCAGACATTTTTACAGAGGGAAGTCAAAATCCCCCTACATGCATATTATAGCGTTATGGAGCACTGCAGGAAACCAACAGAACTTCACATTCTGTTTTCATTTTCCACACTGCCTCTGAAACCAAAATACCTTTGTTTGACTCCAACTTCAGTGAAGAAACCTTCCAGTAGATTATTGCCAACTCAGCTGAGGCATTTAGTCAATCTTACCACCCAGAAGTGATCCTTGACATACAGAATATTCCTCAGCAGGAATGGTATAATCAATTTGGATATTCCTGATGTACGAGCCTTTTATTTCCTTCAACTTTCAACATGTCAAAATACATGATACTTGCAAGGGAGGAAAATGCACTCTTTTGTAGAAAAGGTCATTTTCAACCTTCCTGAGAGCAGTGATTCTGTTTCACAATAAATATGGCATGATATTCACCCAAAATTTGCACTTACCCAGGACCTCTGTGACATTACTCATTACCGTGACATTACTTCTGGCACAGTAGGGAATTTCACTGCAATAAACTGTAACCAAGGAAGACCCTTCTTTTTTGCTGCTCCCCTGTGCATTTGATTTTCTGCTTTTTCAGGAAAAGGAAGATATTTCTGTCTGAATAAATTCGTTTTCCTAGTATGGTATTTTTCCACATACACGAAGAAATATTATCCCTGTTGCCCACGGTCTTCCAGTTCAAAAGGGACAAAAAAAGAAGCTGGAAAAGTAGAACAAAAGGGAATGCTTGATCATGTTGTTCCTTTCAAGCAGTGACCCTTTCTGTAGCTATTACCAGAGATTAGTTTGAGTACTGCTTGGCTGGAATAGGACAGGGTTAATAAGCAGATAGTCGTATTTCTCAAAGGCTTTTGGCCTCCTGTGTCAGAGCTGGAGCCTGTCTATCAAACTCCCACACCAGATGACAGGTTAAAACCTTGTCAGCCCACACTGGGAGCAGCCAAGGGAGAGGAGGGAGGTTCCTGGAGCATCCTCTCTCCTTAGAGAGGCAGAGATGGCTTCGAGAATGGCACTGTCAATAAGGACAAGGGCAGGCAGAAGTTGGGTTATCACCTTTTGATAGGTGCTTCGGCAGCTGTTTGGGCCTGGAGCACACCCTCACGGATGCGAGGAGGTACAGAGGCAAAGAGCACAGCCCCCTGCCATGGGCAGGGACAGTTTCCACCATCCCAGCCTGCACAGAGCTTCAGCCTGGCCTTGGACACTTCCAGGGATCCAGAGGCAGCCACAGCTTCTCTGGGCACTCTGTGCCAGGGCCTCCCCCCCGTCACAGACAAGAATTTCTTCCTAATATCCAATCTAAACCTTCTCTCTTCCAATTTAAAGCCATTCCTCCTTCTCCTATCAACACAGGTTCTCGTAAACAGTCCCTCTCCAGCTCTTTTGTAGCCCCTTTTTGGTACTGGAAGCTGCTCCAAGGTCTCTCTGGAGACTTCCCCATTCCCAGGTTGAACAACTCCAATTCTCTCAGCCTGGCTTCATAGCAGAGGTGCTCCAGCCTGTGATCACCTTCATGCAGGTCCACATCTGTCCTATGTTGGTTTCTCCAGAGCTGGAGGCAGCTGTGCAGGTGGATTTTCACAAAAGCAGAGAGGCAGAATCCCCTCCCTCACTGCCCACACTGCTGTGGGTGCAGCCCAGGGCATGGTTTGGCTTTCTGGGCTGTGAGCACACATTGCCAGGTTATGTTGTCTTCTGAGGCACAAATGCTCTCTACAGGAGCAAAATTTCACCTGTAAAATACCTCTCGGGCTTTCAGTGACAGAGCAGGCCTTCCCTCCTCTTTTCCTCCCACACATTATTTCTATAGGTATTTGCACAGCCCTCTTGCCTCCTTCCAGCTCATGACTCTGCCAAGGTGGGGCTTTGAGAGGTCTTGCTCTGTGTCCTGCTTCAGCAGAGCCTTGTGCACCTCCACATCCCCCTCTGCATGAGGAGTTGAAGGGGCTTTAATTCTGGCAGCACCAGGACCCTGATTCCCTGTGGGTTCCATTAAAGTCTCATCCCAGCTCTGGCTTCCCATCTGCATAGACGTTCACATTATCTTGCTAAAACGAAGCAAGGGAAAAGCTCTGAGGGGCTGGCTTGGCTGGAGGCTGTTTGTCTTTTCTGTACAGCTGCAGGCAAGCATCTGTAAAGTTTCAATATTTGCGCTGAATGAAATGTCTCTCAGCTAGAGCTCCATCTCACGTGGCACCGCTGGTGCAGAGAAGATGTACCCTGTAAATAAGAAAAGAATGTCCCTTGGGACACTGGTGTTACTGGTAACAGAGGTGTTAATTGCCCTTCCTTGGCCTGGTTTTAGCTTACCTGTGTTTCATCTTTGTTATTATCAATATATATTCCTATCTTATGATTTAAACAGCCACCATAAAGTTACTTGGACATAGAACTGTTGTTATCACATATACTGGCCATCTTTTTTAACTATTATGTGATGATTAGGGATTAGAAAGCACAGCTGTAGACAGAAATGTCCCTGTATCCTGGGAAAACAGAGCTTTAAAGGAACATGAAAGCTAATCCCGTTGTTTTTCCCTATGCCAAAATAGGATCACTGTTTATATTCTGTTATTTCTAACAGGTGTTGGTTTAATTCGTTTTTCTAGATCTCTACAGACGTAGAAAATCTGCAATTTTTGCAGCAATTCCTTTTCTGGGTGTCATCAGAATATTGTGTCCATATCATGCACACCAATGTGAATATTTCTTGTGATTACATTAACTTGCTGTTTCTCACCTTCTCCAGCATGACCACGCACCATTTTAGCACTTGACCTTGCTAGACCTGGTTGGCTCCCAGTCTTCTTTTAGCCTCAGACAGCACTAATGTCACTTTTTAAGACATAAATCAGGGATAGCACCAGCTTCTGCAAGTACCACTGAAACACTGAGATGCTGCCTGGGAGAGCAACATTTAAGAGAGATTTCTATTTTTACCTTTAAGTTCAAATTTGCAAGTCCGAGAGCTGTACAATCAAATCAACAGGAAACCTGAACCTCTGGCACTGCAACCAGCAGAAAAAGCTTGTCTTTACTACAAAAACATAGAGGAAATTAGAGAAACTATTACACAGCTACATAGAAAGGACAACAACTTTCAGCTCTAAACTCAAGCGTGGTCAGACAGAATTATAGAGGTGAAAAATCTCTCTTTTCTGCTAACAAATGCCTGAGCAAAATGTATTTAATCTCCCATTAGCTAAAACTAACTGAAACTTTCTGTGTTGGTTAGGTCTCCAAAGCCTCTTTTCCCATGTAGCTGTTTAAAGTATTGGATTGGGAAGAAGGATTTTAGCCACCTAATTGCACTATGAAATTATTTTCAGGTTTTTTATGTGCATCATAATAGCTGCATTTACCATTCTAGTATCATTAGTGCTTGAGGACATCTTTCATTTATCTACTTAGAGGTTTTTACATAGAATTCCCAGAGGTAAAAGTCATCATCTTGCTGAGTTTGAAAGTTTTCTTTTCCAGCATTTTATTCTTCTATCTCAAGGGCCTGACATTTTTTCAAACTCTTCGCATTCTCTTCAGTAACAAGGTTGAAATTTGAATATGCTACATCAATTTGGCTTCAGTTTGATGCCTCACTGAGGCACAGCTTGGATGAGGAGAGAGAAAAAATATGAATATGAATGCCAACCATCTATTGGGATAACTCAGTAAAAAATCAGCAGGTCTCAGGCTGTAACTGAGAAGGAGCACTACCCCATAAGTGAGAATGAATCTATTTTGCATGAAATTATAGAAATATAAGTTGCCAGTGATATAACAAAGTTATATAATTTTAGCGCCAGTTCAAGAGGAATTTAGAATAATCTGGTGGCAAGGCAGTAACTCGCTGCACTTTTGAGGACACAGAATGATTTCATGAATTGATTTAATGGTTAAACAAATATTCAGTCCTGAGAGGAAAAGAAAACCATACAAACCTAAGGTTAATGTAGACTGGTCCCAGTGGATGTCTTTTATTCCTTGATGCTGTCTCTGAGGCTTCAAATGCTCCTGTGTTTCTATGCAAATAAGCTGCTTACAAAATCCAACTCTTTCAAGTGTGTTCTAAGTGCTGCTGTCTATGTCGTTTTACAGTAAACACATTTTTGTTGCACAGCAATATGTTTCTCTTAGAAGATGGGTAAATATGCAAAATGTTTCTGTAACTATTTGTCAGATAGTCAAACAGATTTTTTGTCTATCCTCGGGCCCCTTTTATGTTCACTCTTTGTGAACATATGCGACAAGAGCTCTCCCAACACAAACACTTGAAGGAATCAAATTGCAGGCTCTTTCTCTATCAACATTTGCACAAAAAAAAAAAGGAAAAAAGAAAGGAAAAAGAGAAGAAGAGTATATTTCATCATGCAATAGAGTAGAAAAACCCTGTGAGTTGCAACCAGCTCTTACGGTTCCTGATTTTGCAGGAACTTTTAAAGTTTGGTTGATCCTCATGCTGGTGCCATTTGACACATAATGATTTCAGGAAGGGAAGTGAGAATGGAGTCCAAAGTCCTCGTTAATATGTCAGCAACCAGTTGTCAACGGGACCATCTCCGAGTTTCCTTGGAGTCACTCCAGATGCAACATGTGACAAATGAGCAACTGCTCAAACCATAGCCCAGGCAAAGCGAAAATGCTGCCGAGGGAACAGGGACGTGCTGAAGGACTTCCCTCTTCTGCTGTTGGGGGCATTTGTTCTGGGACTGGTTCCTTTGCATCTTCAAGGACTCTGCACTGGTAAAAGCCAGGTTCCCCGGTTTGTTCAGCCAGCGATTATCCACAGGCTGTTGTTGGCACACCCAGCTCACCAGGCTTATTTCAACCACAGATGACTTGGGGGAAGTTGGTATTTATGGAAAAAAATCCTTCCTTATGAAGGTGGTGAGGCACTGGAACAGGTTTCCCAGAGAAACTGTGGCTGCCTCTGGATGTCTGGAAGTGTTCCAGGCCAGGTTGGAGACACCTGGGCTTGTGGAAGGTGTCCCTGCCCATGGCAGGGCATGGGACTGGATGAGGTTTAAGGTCCCTTCCAACAGAAACCGTTCTAGGATTCTATGATTTTATTGCAATATATGGAATCTAACCTGGAGGCAGCTTTGCCTGGCTCCCAGTCTGTCTGCATCATGTCTTGTCCTTGTCATGTCTCTGTGTGCAGGGGTTTCAGCACACCCAGTGCCCAGAATGCAGAGTGGGTATGAAGTCATTGGAACAACATGCATCAAGAACTGGGAAATTGCTATGAAACAGGCTCCTGTGATGGCACTGGGACAAAAGCTTTTGTTGAATATGAAATGTTGCCTTTCTCCACTTAGTAAAAACTGACCCAGTAAGGAAACAACTAGATGTAAATCACATATGCCTGTAATAAACCGAATCTCATGTGCCACTGTCCTTTTTATATGAAAGTTAGTATGGTTTTTTATTATTTTGGGTCTTTGCAATCTAAGATAGAGCCCTTAGATGTCTGCAAATTTTATTTTCTAGGTGAAAAATACATGATTGTTGTTGATCACAAATAGCCTCTTCAAAATATTCTGGAAGACAGAAAAGAGAGTCTTTCACTCTTCCACTTTTCTTTCCATGCCCAAATTTAAACTTTGGCTGTTTAGGTGGTTGTGTTGTTCCATTTATGCTCTGATATAATGGACCAAAGATTCAACCATTATTTTTCTTAAAGCACAGTTTCAACAGCATTTTTTCAAGAGTTGTATAAAGAATACTTTGATTCAAGCTTCTGTGTACCAAAATGAATGAGACCTTTTATGAGGAGCACATTCAAATACACCCAGGAAGCCACAAGTGATGTAACTGGCTACAGGCAGGCCTCCAAACCACTAAGAATTTCTAACACAGTCATTCCACTTTATCTGGGAGAAAGTTTTTCTGTTTGTGAACCAATCAACCAGTCTGCCACTCTTCCTGTGACTCAATACACGTGCAAGGAAGTGCTATTTCCACACAAGTTCCCAGATTTTGAGATTAGTTTGGTAAACACTCAAGTGATTGTTTTGTTCTGCAGTCACACAGCCATGGAAGCACAAATGTTTTTTGTGTTGAGAGACCAGCCAACACTCCCAAATTCCTATCCTGTAGGAACTATACATTAATGCAAAGCTCCATTATCTTACCAATTCTTTCTGTGATATGGCAGAAGATACAAATTCAGAGCATGAAGATATCTTGCTATGGACAGAGTCTCATTTTTATACCCAGTCCTACTCCAGATCTGTCACTCTGGAGTTGAGAGAGCAGTTACATCACTCCTTGTGTGCCTTTGACCACAAAGAGCTGCACATATTTACTGCCTGAGCAAGAGGGGCCCCTCAGGCTGCAGCAAACATGGGGATTCAAGAGGAAATGATGAATATGGATCTCAGCAGGAAAAAATTTATCACTAAATAGAGAAATTTTTGTAAAAATGAGGATTAAAATCTGAGAATTTGAGTTCTTGTTAGCAATATAAACAAGCACATTGTTGCAGGTATTTTCAAAGCTATCCAGGAAAATGCCAAGAGTGTTAATCATTGCAAAGTGATTCCAGTGCAAGGGAAGCCAGGCAGTGATGAGGACAGTGGTTCATCTAAAAGTTGGAGGAGTCTCCAAGGTGAAGTTGGTCCATGTCTTGCATCAAAACTGCTTCCATAAAGAAAGAAGAAGGTCACTGTCATAGGAGACTCTCTCCTGAGGAGAACAGAAGGTCCAATATGCAGACTTCCCCAGTTTTCAAGGAAAGTCTTCTGCCTCCCTGGGACCAGGGTTAAAGCTTCCTACCCTGCTACAGCCCTAGGATAACTATCCGTGGTGATTTTTTTCAATAGGCAGTGATCAAGTTGCAACAAGAAGCCTGATGACAATGAAGATAGGCTTCAGGTCCTTGGGACTACTAATTAAAGGATCAGGAGCACAAGCAGTGTTCTCCTCTATCCTTCCAGTTGCAGGAAATGATGGGGGAGGAAACAGGAAGAGTCCAGAGATCCAAACTTGGCTCCAATCCTGGCGTCACTGTCAGAATTTTGATTGTAGGTTGGTCTATGGGACAGACAGGGCACACCTGTCTTAAAAGGGACAAAGACCCTTTTGTGCAGGAGCTAACAGGACTCACTGAAAGAGCTTTGAACTAGATTTGATGGAGTATAAACCAGGCTCACTAGAGCTAAGCCTGGGGTGGCACATTGATGTTGGGGGAATTGTGATGGTGAGGTCCTGCTGTCTGCCGTGTCAGTGGAAGTAGAGGATGGGAACCCACCTGGCAGAAAAGCCACAAGAGTTATTCAGGTGTGGGAATGGTCACCACCAAAAAGGCTGGCAGCATCCATAGCCCAGCTGAAATTCATCTACACCACTGCCCACAGCACGGGCAACGAACAGGAGGAGCTGGAAGCCAGCGCACAGCTGGAAAACCAGGATGCAGCTGCAATCCTGGAAATATGAGGGGTCAACTTGCACGCCTGGGATGCTGCAATTGATGGCTGTAACTCTTCAGAAGGGAAGTGCAAGGAAGGAGAGGTGGTGGGGTGCGTTAGGGAGAGCTTTGACTGCCTAGACCTAAATGATGGCAATGAGAGGGACAAGTGTTTACGGGTAAGAACTGGGGAAAGGCCAAATCAGATCCGGTGGGATTCTGTCACAGAGCACCCAGCCAGCGTGAGGAGATCAGTGAAATATTCTGTGGACAGCTGCTTGGAGAATTCTCACCATTGCTAGCCCTTGCTGTCTACAGACTTCAGCTTACCAGATGTCTTCTGGAAATACAACACAGTGGAGAGGAAAGAGTCCAGGGGGTTCCTGGAGTGTGTGGGAGGTAATTCCTGACACAGCTGGTGAGGGAACCAGACAGGGAAGGAGCCCCACTGGACCTGATTGTGGACAGAGATGGGCTGGTGGGGGATGTGATGGTTGGAGGCGATTTTGGGCACAGAGATAATCAAATTATAGAGTTTTTTCAGTTCTTGGAGAAGTAAGGAGGGGGATCAGCACAATGTCTACCTTAACCTTCCAGATGGCTGACTTCAGATATTTAGGAGCCTGGTTGACAGGAGAGGCTGTGCTGAAGGGCAAAGAAGTCCAGGAAGGCTGGAGGTTCTTCAAGGAGGAAATCTTCAAGGCACAGCAGGAGGTTGTCCCCTTGTGATTAAAGATGACCTGGTGGGAAAGAGATTTGTGGGTTTGGTGCTTTCCTGACAGAGGTACCAACATAAACTGACAATCACATGACAAAATGCAGGGACATCTAAGAGAGGGGCTGTTGCAATTTAGTCCAAAGGACGGAGAGAAGATGAATCAATATTTATTACTAAAAAACTCCGCTGGGAATTTTTGCGCTTCAAAGGATGCAAAAATTTGTCCTTGAGGAGTGAAAAAACCTGCTTTTCTAGAACAGTGGCCTGACCAGAATCCAAGTCCTAGCTCCTAGAATTCAGAAATATCCAAAATCAATACTTTGAGCATGCCATCACAGATTTCTATGCAGATTCTCATTCCATGTATTAACTGAGAAGACCATGAGAAAAGCAAAAGAGAAAAGAGGCTACTTCAAAACAACCTCCAGTTCTCTGGAAAACAATAATTGGACCAGATTATGCGATTTACATTTGGTATCTGAGACAAATTTTCTTCAGTAACTAATTTAATTGTCTGTATCACACATACAAACACACATGGAGTGTGTTGCAACCATAAAAAGACATGTTTTGCATTTTGTTTTTAAGCTGAATTTTATCATAACCTAATTTCCTAAGTTAGGTTTTCCACTGGTCTTATTATTGCTAAAGCACAAAGAAGTCGTAATTCTTGCAGTGTGCTTGCCTGGCAATAATATGCAGTGTATTCACTTAAGAGTACTCTGTGTTGTCATATTTTTGAGTTTATTGTCCTAGGGCTGCCTTTCATTCTAAAGGTCAAAGAACTGTCAGGAAAGTGAAGGTTTTAGCCCTACTAAAGCAATACTCTTAGTCATAGTACTGTCACACTGCTATGGCATTAACCATAATGCAATTAATTACTAATTTAAACATACCTGTGTCCTTCTTTTCCTACAAGTTCAGCTTAACTCATTCCCAACCCATCTTCTGATGTGTGCTTGCATATCAAGTAACACAAGCAAAAGGGAAAAAACACCTCACTGCCTTTTATAACAGCTCTCATCTGTGTGCTTGAGGGGCAAAGGAAGGAGAATTTCTTCATAATTCCAAATCTTGCTCTAAACCCTCGTGCTGTGTTGAACAAAAAAGTAGGACCCATTTTTACATTCATTTTCAATGTGTTCTGCATTTCTATTTATGGAAGCCATTCAGTGTGTGCAAATACCACATCCCTTTGAATCCTGCTGCATTTCCATTCTTGCTCAATAATTAAAACAGATAGTGATTACCTTAAATAAATACCAAAAGCTCAGAGTTTGGGGTTTATTTTTCCTTTTTCCTTTAGTGCACCTTAAATTGTTCAGCATTTATTCCTTTTTGTCATGGGGGCTTCAAATTTGACAGCTCTTTGGGAGAGCATCTCTAATCTCCAGAACAACACCAGCACCACACCTGACTGCACTTCCTGCAAGCAATTAATCCATATTCACATTAATTAATTTCAGATTTCTCCTTATATGGTACTTAACCAAACTAATTTTTTGCCTTCCATTCTTTTTAACACTAATCCCATAATAAATTGGAGCTCCTGTAGCCATTTTGACAGTCATAAAAAACAGAGTTATTGTAACTCAACTCTCCTGAAAATTCTTCTACTTTCTCTGGAATACGCACACGAAGATGCTGGATGACCTTGAGCACTCACTGGCAAACGACCCTGAACATTCTTTCTAAATCCTATACTTTGATTTAGTAAGAATATTTCTTAAGAGATTTAACTGTCTTAATTTGACTCTACTGTACTATCCATTCTATTTATTTTCTCTTTTTTTATTTATTTTTGAGGATCTCTGATATTAATTAGAAAACAATATTGTTTGAGACAATTTTTCTTCACCAAATAACCACAGATTATTGAATTATCCCTTTAAGTCTGATTACTAAATTATCTCAATAATGACTTACTCTTGTCTTGCAGCTATGGGATAAAAATGTCCTTTGAAGCTTTCTGTGCTCTTAGTAACAGGCTAAATAATGCCATGATGAAATCCTATTTCTAACTGAAGACACTGGCTTCCATGTTACTCATTATTTCTTTTACTAATTCATCACTAATTACTGCAGTGCCCAAGAGACCTGGTCATAGACCAGAAAGTTCAGCACTATACGAATATTGAGCAAAAAAAAAGTTTCTTCTTTCAGATAAAAATGGAAATATCCTTAAAACTGGTGACAGATATATTTCAATAACATACACACTTTCACTCAGCTTTCTACCTCATGAAGTCTTATTCATCTGGATATTCTAGACATTCTTGGTTTAAATGATTCAATTATTTATTTTCAATTACTTTAATAAACATTGCTTTATTTTAAACTGTAGTTTTATTTTTCTATTTCAGCAACCCCATTTAGTACCTTACAAGGAACAGGAATGCAGTATTAATCTCATGAACACCATTTATCAACAATGCCATGTGTTATATTTGTTTATGAAATAGAATGGTGAAGAAAAAAAACCTCAGTTAATCCCGTCCTACTATTGATCTTGATAATGTGACTTGCTTTCTTTCCTTTCTGGTATAATTGACATGAAAATTAACTACTGAATAGCACTTGATGAATTGCTCTCCTCTCTGTGATTTCCAGTTTTAGAGACATCAGGTCCCAGGCATCTCTAAGGTTACCCTTCCAATGTTTCATAGGATTTCTCTTGCCAGAGGCTCCTCAGCCATAAAACCCTGTCCTAGGAAGCACAAACCTGAGAAAAGTTTGCAAAGCCCAGTCATCATCACTTTACAATTTAAATACAACCATACTGGATTTTGCCCCCTTTTTTTTTTCCTCATCACACTGTAATCACAGAGGAAAAAAATTGAATCAAAGAGGTCACAGAGTACAAGGCTTGCGAGAATATTGAGATGCCATTCCTTGTCATTTGGTCCCAAACCATTGTATATTTCAGGAAAACACCTGAAGGAAATATCTTTAAATCTCAGCGCTGGGGAGGAGGAAAGGGAACATTCAGTTAATGGCAAAACATTTTACACTACATATGCTGAGCTTACAGGGAAAGAGCAGTGGTGACACACAGATTTTAAAAAAAGTAAAAAAAACAAAGTAGAATTCTACAAAGCAATGTAAGTAAGGCAAAGATTAAGTTGTTTTAATGACAAAAACATGATCAAGTAGGTTAAAAGACTAAATGGAATCAAGAACATTGAGATTTTATCCTGGGCCCTGCACTGACAGGAGAGAGCATTCCAAGGCATTTTTGGTTGTTGAATATTTCTTCTGCTTCCATTGATCCTGTGGTGTTTTGCATTTCCCAGACACGTGCTGCTGCTCGTTTGACACAGCAAGTTGTTGACCATATGCTTAACAGGACGGGGTACTTCTCGCAAGAAATCTTGTCTCCTGATAAAACCATTGTTGACAGATTTAAAAGTTGTTGGTTTTGGTTTTTTTTTTTTCGAGAGAGAGAGATTGTGTACAAGTAGCTGCAGTGAGAGTTCTGTGTTTATTGTCTTGCAGTCACGTTCAGATCCAGCCCACTCAGTTTGTGCCGACTGTCACCCGCTGGATTCTCAGAGCCACGACTGCAGATCCTCTCGCTGGCATCAAACCAACCAATCTGGCAACCAGCATTTGTTATAAGGAAGACCAGCTGAGGTCTGAAAGTCTCTTTGGCCTCTATTTGAGGTGGAGGTTCTGCAAGCAGAATTTAGTTCATAATTCCTCAGACAACAGGCGAGTGACAGTAGAGACCAGTTCTCAGTCTGCTGCCTGTATTCCCCTCACAGCGTCAGCAGACAAGGAAAGTAATTCAAAAAATATTGTCAGAAAATTTAGTAGATCATGCTCAAGAGGAAAAGCAGAGATGGGAGGTGTGGGAGAGGATTATGCATCACATGTGAGTAATAACACTTCTTCCAAGTGAAGGGAAAAACAGTTATGTAATAGAGGGAGAAGGGAAAACAATCAAACCTGTAGCAAATCTTCACATGAAATGTTTTCCATTTTTCTCTCTGCTTGAAGATTTGGGAACTGAAAAGAGTAATTAAAAGACTATGGAAGGATAGGAGTCAAAATTCACTAAGAATGTTTTCTTATAGAGTGCTGAGTTTGGCCAAACTTTCAGAGTAGCTCACCCCAAGGAAGTTGGTGCAGGTTACAAATGATTAAAGTTTTGAGGAGTTCATCCTCTGAATGTCAGGATATTGACCCTTCAATACTAGGCAGTGGTACACAGCAAACAGAGAGCAAGTTGCCTTTCCCCAAAAATACATTGCTTTGTTTATTGAGGAGATTTACCACAATCATTGCCTTATGAAGCTCCTGAGCTTAATCCATAAAGCAGGAATGGAAGCAGGTCCAACACAGACCCCTAAGGCAGGGAGTGAGCATTGTTCTTCATGGCCAGGCTGTGGGCAAAGAGTGCTTTGGCCACATAGTCTGGCACAATCTCCTTGTGGAGTGCTGCAATAGGGGAATGAGAACGCACTACATCTCCCAGTACTTCTGCCACAAGCATGGTCTCTCCACACCTGACCAAAACCTCCATGCATAGGCAGAGCTCTGTCCTGGGCCAGAATCCTGAGGGAGGCACAGATTTGGCCTGTGGAGGAGAGCAGCCAGACAACCTGACAGCAGCTGAGTGCTTTGGGTAGATTCTAGAAGGCAACTCCCTCAAGATTTCACCCACTGCTCAGGTGGAGGCCAACATTTTAAAAGAAAACTCCTTTCAGCACTGTATTCAGCAGAGCTGACTTCCAGCCCTAATTCCTTCCCTGCATTTGCTGCAGCAGCTCTTAGATAACATGCAGGAAACAAAAGGCATGTTGTTGTACCAGGATTTTGAAGAAGTTATTCATTGCTATACTTAAGTTGAGATCTGTGAAGAAACACATGCGGCGTATTTTGAGAATGTGCTATGCCAGGTTACCCTAAGTCACAGTGTGTTTAAACAACCACTTTATTCTGCCATCTGGTACATGATAGGTTTCTGATAAATACGTGCCTGCGCCTTGACTGTGGGATGCTCACAAGAAAAGAGACTGTATTTTTTCCAAGATGTTTGTCTAAGTCTCAGACAAACAACTTTGGCAATGTGAAGGAGCTTTCTGTGGGTGCAGCAGTAATCACAGAATCATAGAATGGTTTGGGTTGGAAGGCACCTGAAAGATCACCCAGTTCCAACACCTGCCATGGGCAGGGACACCTTCCACTATCTCAGGTTGCTCACAGCTCCAAACTAGGACACTTCCAGGAATGGGGCAGCCACACCTTCTCTGGGCAACATGAGCCAGGGCCTCACCACCCTCAGTTTCTTCCTGATATCTAATCTAATCCTATTCTCTGTCAGTTTGACACCATTCCCTCTCGTTCTGTCACTCCAGGCCCTTTTAAAAAGTCTCTCTCCTTCTGGAAGGCCACAATTAGGTCTCCCTGAAGCGTCTCTTCTCCAGACTGAACAATCCCAATTCTCTCAGCCTTTCCTCAGAGCAGGGGTGCTCCATTCCTTTAATCAACCTGGTGACCTCTAGAATCACTTCAGCAGATCAATGTCCTTCCTGTGCTGGGGACTCAGAGTCCTTCTTCTTAATTTTCCCCCCTTTATTTATCCCACACACCCCAAAAATAGCACCAGGAATGAGAACTCAGACTATTGCTGTAAGCCACAGAGGTGAGTGTAGGCCAAACAAATGTGGGCAATTACAGGCTGGATTTATGTATAGACAAAATCAACATTTGGTCCCTGCTTTGTAGAAAGAGAGGAGAGAGACGGCCCAGCATTTGAGCAACCTCCAAATTTTCTACCACTGCTCTCCTGCCTGGTTTCTCACTGCCCACTTACGTTTGACTTTCTCTGCCGCAGGGGAAGGCCTTGCCCCTGCCCTGTCCCACTCCCTCCTTCTCACACAGCAGCAACAGATCAGGTGAGAAAATGCTCCTGAGACCACAACAAGAGGAGGATGCTACTCAGAAGGGAGAGGGAATTTGGTCAGGGATGCACAGCTAACATGGTCAAATTTATATTAAACCTGCTTTTGCCCATACCTTTGAGAGTGATCCCATAAATAACCTGAACCACTAATTTGCAACACCTGGGGCAGGAGGGAAATCTCTTGTACCAGATGGGAAGCAGTCACAGATAAAGAAGCAGGAGGTTTTCTTCCAGAAAATTTTAAGTTCAGGGATAAGAACAGAGAGAAATAGTTCCACGAACACCAACAGCCCTTGAAAGTCTGCACAAGCCCGCACAAACTCCAAAGATCTCTCCCAGGATCACAGAAATTCCAGGAACCCATCCAAATATCCCTCTGCATGTTCCCGAAGCTGTGGTCCAATCCCAGGTTACATCATCCAGCTCTCCTAAGTGTTTCATCTTAGCCTTCCTCCACACATTACTGCCATCAGAACTGATCATATTTTTCCCCAAGGATGCCCTCATTCAGCTTTGCCAACACCACTGAGAAACCTTGACCTATCTCCAAGCGTTTTTTGCTTTCCATGGATTGTGGCAATGTTGCTGCAGTAACGCTGCTCAGTGCAGGCTGCAGAGTCTGCCCACAAACCTGGTAAACGCTCAGGTTTTTAGCTGAAAAGATGGAGCTGTGAGGTCAGCTGAACAATTCCACACTTTTTTAGGGACAACACTTCTGGTATATTTATGCTGAGCAACCAAGGGCCATGACTGTATCGTGAGGCAACACTTTAGAGAATATTTTATTGAGAATAACGCCATGTGATGCAGAATGGATCAGATGGATGGGGTCTGATCCCAAATCTAACACCTTTTGCATTCCCTTTCTCTTAAACTTCAGATTCCAAGAATTTGCCTTCTAAGCTTTGCTCTGTATTTCAGCCTCAGCTCAGTACCTGAAGCTTCCTGACAGTGTAACCTCTTCATACTTATCTCTATTGGGACTGACAAGCATATAAGATAAAACAAAAGAGGAACAAGCTAACCCCACACTCTCTAATTTGTGGGAGTATTGCCATATCCAGTCAGGCCATTCCCAGATTCACAGAATATTCTGAGTTGGAAGGGACTCACAAGGGTCATGGAAACCAAATCCCAAGTAAATGGCACCTACAGGGGTTGTAGCCACAGCCTTGGTGTTATCAGCTCCAATCTACTGAGCACTGTCACATGTTATCAGACATGTCACTGGTCTTGGCCAGTGTCTGACAAGGCTTTGGAGAGAGCTGCAAAGTGCAAGAAATAAACACCCTCGTGACTACTATGAAAGTTAATCAGTTCTTAATTTATATCCTGAAGTGCAAGTGTTGAGCTCCCATAAAACTGCGTCCTTCGGAAAACAAGTGCTTCCATTTTTCATACTCTACTGCTGCTCCTTTCACTGCTATCAGCACGCTGTTTTAATAATATCTTGTAGCAGTAGGGTTTCTTCTATGAAAAAGAAAAGCAGTGAGTTTTTTTTTTAATGTTAGAGAGAAATTCTTCCCTGTAAGGGTGGTGAGGCATTGGAACAGAGAAACTGTGGATGCTCCATCCCTGGGAATGTTCAAGGCCAGGTTGGATGAGGCATTGAGCATCCTGGTCTAGTGGAAGGTGTCCCTGTCCATGGCAGGGGGTTGGAATGAGATGATCTTTAAGGTCCTTCCTAAACAAAACCATTCCATGATATTATAAGTTCTATCAGGGGTTTTTGTGTGGAATAATATAAGGAAAAATAAGCTGATAGAAGATTTTGAAGTTGTTACCCTCGTGTCTATCAGACTTTCTCTTACAGACCTGCCATACTTCCTACTATACATTTGAGGAATGAACTGCTTTTACTCTGTATAATCTACTCTCTCAAGGAACAATTTCATACTGCTAATCATCTTCATTGTCTCTTCTGGGTGTTCCCTACTTCTTGCCCCTTGCTTGGGTAGGACAAGCAGAACAGAGCAGTGGTTGGGGTTGGCACATTTCACCCTTGGTTGTTATTCCCCGAGCACTGCTGTCCGACCTTGGGAGAGCATTGTGTTGTCCAGCTTTGCACTTCTGTCATTTCTTGCAGTACTTGCAGTTATTTGTGAACACAAAACCACCACATTCCTCTCCCTGGCGTGCTCTGCCTCGCTTTGCTGAAGGGAACATCTTGAACTCTTCACATGCATTGACTCACTGTGACGGATGAAGTAGGATGTGACATCCCACTCGCAGCTCCCCAGCATAAACAGTGGGAACATAACAAGAGCTCCCATCTGCCTCGTTCCTTTGCTCCCCCAAACTGAAAGTACAACGAAGACCAGGAGTCATTCACATCTTCATTCACAGAACAACTGTATCAGGAAGCAAGCACATCCACATCTCCAAGCAGGCATCAATGATGAAGTTATGTCAGGATTATTCCAGACAAAAGCT
Organism: Picathartes gymnocephalus; assembly: GCA_013390045.1. Taxonomy (NCBI): domain Eukaryota; kingdom Metazoa; phylum Chordata; class Aves; order Passeriformes; family Picathartidae; genus Picathartes; species Picathartes gymnocephalus. The sequence goes on from WEKY01008224.1 coordinate 121,603, forward strand.
AAGTTCTTACATAGACATGTTCCTGGTATAATTTTATGTCTGCCTGGAGATATTTTGCCCACAGGTTGCTTTAGGTTTCACATCACATGCTGGTCTCTGACAGCGCAAACTGAAATTTATCTAAAGGGAAAAGATGGGATGTGTTATTTCTTACCACAGCGTGGCTTTAGCAGGAATAAAATAATCTTTGGGGATAGAATCCATTTCTTGACCTGATTTTCTCTGTAATTAAGGAACATGCAACAGTTCACTGAAAGTCTCAAAAGAACTGCAGTGTCTACAAAAGTTTTTAAAGGTACCCAACTGCAGCAAAATAAACTGTAATTTTTTCTATTTCCTGTTGCTACTTCAAGACAGTGGATGCCACCCAGGACTTCAGTTACCAGGAATGGAAAAGTAATTCATGCCCAAAGCAACAGGGAGAAAAATAGTCTATAAAAACGAACTTGAAAAAATACCATTTTATGGTGGTACATGAAAAAGCTTCCAAAACCCAGCTGAGATTTAAGCCATGTAAGTCCAAAGTACTCTGAGTGCTTTGACAGAAAGGATGTAAAGCATTATTTAAAATCAAATTCAACCTCTATATAGTTCTACGGGAATTTGACCTGTTCTATTTCATTTTATTACTTCTACTTCATAGGTCAGGGGTATTTCTAAGATATGATAACTAGAAACCGTACATACTCTCACTTAAATGAAATTATTGAGATAATTTATTTTTTAAATGCCTATTTAAATTCTTTTAATTGTTGCAATAATTTGGTTGGGTAAGTTCCTTACTAAATAAAACACTAAAGTAAATTAAACACTTTTTTTTTAAGTAAGAAAATTACCCCCAAAGAGAAAATGGATGGGTGTTTTGGACACTGGCTATGTCTACATAAATCCACCAGTACAGAAATTGAGAAAAACACATTGACCTGTACAGAGCAACATTTTTTCTCCTTCTCATCACATCAGAGGGTACATTGGAGCAGCTGTATTTGAGCAGATCAAAAGCCCACCTGGGATGAAAGGTCTCCCCCTGCAAGTGGTGGATGCATGGGAAAGGACATGGAGCAGTGTCCCCATGTGCACTGTTCCAAAAAAGCACACAGGTCCTCAGCCTCAGCTGTAACTGAGCTTCTTTTCTTGGTAAAAGCATGTCCACGAATTTTTGATCCACTTTTTTTTCAAGACTGGTTATATTTTAACCTCCACAGCATCCTGTGACTCTGACCTCTACAACAAAAATAAAATGGTCAATGAAAATCTACACTTTTTTGCATGTCTTAATGTATTACCCAATCACCTTACTGTGTATCACCTAATTTTGGTATGATAAGAAATCCCAATACTTACTCCTTATTCACAGCATCCATGTTACCCTTGTTAGTGCTTATTTCATTTCCAAGGTAAAATACTTTGTTCTCACTCAGTAGACAAACTACTCTGTGTCCTTGGTCACCTTTCCTTCCCTTCTCCATACCTTTTTTATTCGCTGAGGTTCTTTCTGAGGAACCATGACCAGAATTGTAAAATGTTCAGGATATAAATACACCAAGGAGTTTAGCATAGACACAAGGTTTTCCTTTCCAGTTTGTATTTATTTCTTTTTTCTTTCCATGATCCAACTTCCTTTTATGAACCCTGCAGACAATGAGATGATGCTTTCAGAGGATTATTCACAATGATTTCCCTAAGAACTCTTTAGTACCAGCTAATTTACAGTCTATTATGCTTCTGCTTAAAATTATTAGATATATTGGGTACAATCCTACCCACTCCACCTTTTAGAGTAACAGGTTACCAGTTTCACCAACTTGATCACTACCCTTACATTTATTGTGTACTGGATCACTGGACAATAGATACAGCAGTATCTTGGGATAGTATTTTTAGCAGTGATGTCAGGCAGAATCCTTGGCCCAGATATCCAGTGGTTATATCATACACACACAAAATTCCGTTTACTAACACATTACCATGCAATTTTCTCCTACAGTCTTAATTCTGTTCCTCATAGAAGTTTCAGTTTAGATTCTGGTAAATTATTGTTAAATAATAGGTTTTCCAGAATGGATTATATTGCCTCTTCACAGATATTTTTTCTCTAGATATTCTTTTCCATTCATCTCAGACCTATTTATCTGTTCATTAGCCACACCACATATGGAAGTTTATAATTTAGGTTTGAACTTGCATTTCTTTGTGAAAAAGTATAAAATGGCATGCACATGTAACACACAAGAGATGAATCCTTATTTTAATAAACAGCTGCATTACTTTGTGTCAAATGAAAATGTCTCATATAAATAGCCTGTTGTGACAGACTATTACATAATTCATTAAAAATATATTCAATTATGCATTTAGATATTTGTGGAAACCTTTTTTTAAATTAATCGTTTCTACACACTCATCAAACCCTATAAAAGGTTCTTCTACACACTGAGGTCTTGTTGAGAAGAAATATTTACAACTACTGAGTGGATCCCTTTCAATAGTGCAATAAATCAAAAAGGCTTTAGGAAGGTGCTTGAGGAGGAGCCAGCAACATTGTTTTTCCAGAAGAAATTCTTTACTGTGAGGGTGGTGAGGCACTGGAACAGGCTGTCCAGAGAAATTGTGGATGCCCCGTCCCTGGAAGTGTTCAAGGCCAGGTTAGATGGAGCACTGAGTTAATCGGCCTAGTGAGAGATGTCCCTTCCCATGGCTGGGGGTTGGAACTCAATGATCTTTAAGGCCCTTTCCAAACCATTCTGTGACTCTGTTTGTATCATTTTTCTGGAAAGAGCTCTGTCGTGGAAATAGGAAGTGGGTTTGAAGTTGTGGTTTTAGCCTTGGTAAAGTGATGCTGGGCAGCAACAGACTCAGGTCAAGTCTAAACATAAAGAGGAGATTTTCAAGAGGGGGAAAGGGGTTGGTTTCTATTTGATCTACCAAAAGAATATGAAAAAGTGGGTTTTTTTTCAAGAGAAAAGGATTCCGCAAACCAAAATCATAAGTTAGTCACTTCAAAAAAGCTCTTGGCTTGTGAAAAGACAGATTCAAACACTGAAGTTACCAGAGTATTGTGTCTACCATGCTGCATCCCTGCCTACTGACAGATCCCTTGAGTTCTGACTGAACCGCTCAAGAGCAGCTTCCTGCAGACACTTTGTGTGGAAAGTTGTGCCAGGCAGCAACATAAAACTGGATTCCAGCCCAGTGGCTCCACTTGCGGTGTCCAGAGACACCTCAGCAGCAGAGGACGGCAACTTTCCGCGTGCGTGCTCAGAAAGCGGCTCTAGGGGACAGCTCCTGGGGTGGGTGAAACCCCTCAGGTGGGAGGCTGGCAGGGGTGGCCCTGGTGGGAGGAAGGCAGAGTGGTCAAGAGACACCGTTGCTATGGCAACGCTGCCTGGGAAAGACAAAAGAAGGAACCTGTGATGAAAAGGGAAGGGCTGAAATAGGGAGGAAAACGGGGCTGACGCACACTTGTCACTTCCAGTGGCTGAAGCGGCCACTCACCCTGCCAAGCCACGGTGTCACTTGCCCATGTGGCCAAGTGCCCTGTGCTCCTGGGCAGTCACAGGCTGAAAATGAGTTTGGGGGGTTTGAGTGAAGAGTTCCAATCATTCGGTGTGGACATGGTGCCCAACATGAGTGTTTAGGTTGGCTCCGATTCGTCTCAGAAGCTGCTCGCCAGCCCCCAGCACCAAAGTAACTTCCTGTGGAAAAAACATTGTTAAATAATAAATACATCTATATCTATACCTATACCTATATCTATATCAACTATATCTATATCTGTATTTGTACCTATATCTATATCCATTGAACATACATGTGTCAAACTTGAAGAGGTGCTGACTTGTACACTCTCTTTCTCACATGCCTACAGTAAAACCAGTTGCAGGTTGAGTAACCCTGTCTTAACGACTCCACGGCACAACAGCAAATGGCAGGATTTTATTTGTGAATCGATCGGGGCAGAAGAATCAGATTGGGAGCATTAGGAACCCTTAAAAACACCCTCTTGACTTATAGGAACCCAGACACAGGGCACTGCAAATTACTTTGGCAAAGCTGAGTCATCTGTGCAGAACTCAAAACCAACATTAATCTGTTGCCCAGATCAGCTAATAAAAAACAAAGAATTTATGAGAGAAACTGAGCTAAATTACAACAATTGGCAGACCAGTGTTCCCCTGTCAAACGACCATATAAAACTACAACAAGCCACTAAGCCTGTGTATTTTCTAGGGCAGTTTCCACTGGAAATATACTGCTTCTAGCCAGAAGAGAAACCCAATTGCCTTACACAGAAAAAAACTCCTGATGCAATTAGTTCTCAAGACACCACAATCTCCTATATCATTACTTTCTACTAAAATCACAAATAAAGGCATCTAAAAGAAATCAGAAAAAGAGGAGAAAGAAGAAGAAAAAAGATATATATTTTTATATATAATCGTATTTTCTTTCCATGGCTGTTTACCTTCTAACAATTTTTACAATACATTTTCAAAAATTCATTGAAAAAAATGTGAAATAACAGCCCTCTTTTATAGTATAGGGAATTGATACACAGGGAGATTAAATGAATTCCTGAGGATCACTCAAGAAATCTGCGCTGGAGCAAAAACCTGCATTTCTCATGTTCTTGTTGAGCACCTGAGGAAGAGGTTGGTGCTCCCTTAAGCCCAGGTGCTCTGCAGCGCTGCCACAGACATTGGGAAAATAAGGCCAAGGGCTGCAAGCACTGAACCTCGCACAAAGAATGGGTTGATTTCTTTTTTGCTTCTTTTATGTTTGTCCCAGTGCTCATTCAGAAAGTAAAATAAGTTATTCAAGCCCTGCTTTTTCATAATCTCCAGGGTACTTGGTGTGCGGATAAGGCATCGATTTTTGCTCTCAGTCTGTTACAGTCACATATATGCAGTAAAAGTAATTTCCTCGGGACTAATATCATTTGTTCTCCAGGGTTTTTCCTTATGAAAACTGAATTTTGAACAATCCTTATGTAACCTTTGCTATTAAGGTTACAAGAGATTGAGATCCATTTGTGAGATGAATAAAGCATAACATTTTGCTTCTGCAAACTTTCCTGACAAAGCTCTTTATGTCAGGGAAAGGATGAGGCTTTTACTATGTGACAAAATTTCCAGTTGAAACGAAGGGATCTGTTAAATTACTTTCCCTGCCAGGTTTCTGCAACTATTTGCTCTAAAATCTCTCTTTAATCTAATTTTAACTTTCTCTCTAAAATTATTAAAATTCAGGTTTTAAGAGAACACGACTTTTCCTGCTCTTAGAGAAGCATGACATTTTTCATTGCCATATTTATTCTAAATTAAAAAAAAAAAAGGCTTTTAAATGTAAATTAATTGTTCTATTAGAGTTTGACAAAGGAGTATACAGGCATATAGTATGTAAATTGTAAGTCTTTAGGTTACAAAAACTGGGCTAAAAGTTTACTTTAATCATTAAAAAATCACAGAATCATTTAGGTTGGAAAAGACCTCTGAGACCATTGAGTCGGGCGTTTGATTGATCACCACCTCGTCAACCAGACCATGGCACCAAGTGCCACATCCAGTCATTTCTAGAACAAAAATATGTATTTGGGCCGTGGGCATTTGTTCACTTTAACTAAAGTTATATTTAATTAGAAGAATATTTTGGAGATAACTTCCCCCAGAAATCAACTCCACCTTAAACAAACCACATAGCATTGGTTGCCTTCCTGAGGAAAAGTTGGCAGGGGTAGAATACTCCTCTCAAATTTAATAAAGACCACTCAACCCTGAGAAAAAGAAACCAGTTTGACCCCAAATGCACACAGTCACTCCTGGAGTCTGTCATATTTTAACACACCAGGAAGAGAAGTCTTGGGCAGGACATCTGACCGTGTTGGATGTTGACTTTCTGGTTGCCACCATCTCATTGTCACTGGGGAGAGGTTTTGCTTGTTAAGGCACCATGGTCATTACAGTGTGCAACACCCCTGTGATGTGACTACGAGGCACAAAAATCAGCGGCCTGCCAGCTGCTGAGTGGAGGACCTTCTCCTTTTTTGGTTAAAAGTAAGATTTCCTCCGAAATTTCCTTTGCGTTCCCCTTGAAAAAGAGATAAAAGAACAGCCTTCTTTTATCTTCTTTTCATTCCTATTGATCATGTTTTTCTCTACTTAGAGATAATATTTACGGCCTCTTAAAACTAGTGCAACCAAAAATACTGTTATTGTTTGAAATGTAACTAAAAAGAAGCCAAAAACTCCTATTTAGCTCCACTAGCACAAAAATACCCCCGAGCACTTCCACCGACCCACATCATTTCATGGAACATCTCATTACTCCTGGAAGGACAGCTCTGAGGGTGGTGCTGTGGTGAGAATTCCCTTGCTGTAGTTCCTGACCAAAGGTGGGGTCAGTGGACCGATTTTTGGTCTCACCCCTGAATCAGGGGTGCCCAGTGGCCAGGTCAGCCTCTGGGGGGTTCATATTTTGTTCAGCACACCCCATATTCCCTCACACCATCCCATGTTACTGACACATCCTCACGACACTTCCAAGCACAGAATTCCTATGGAAAAAAAAAGGTTTACTATGCAAGTTTTTGCCTGTTAGGGATTTGGGATAGAGAAAAGCAGTTCAGCTTTGTGTAACCATTCAACCCTGAGCTTGAGAGCCACCTCCCTCTCATCTGCATGGTTCCTGGCCCTATGGAAAATAGGGAGAAACAGGAGACATTGCTAGAGCTATTTGTGGGTTCCACTGTGGGAGAAACAGGATCAGTGTGCGACCAGGACACTGAATTATCCACTGAATAATTTTTATCCACTTTGTAGGAGAATGAACGTCCTCTCCAAACCGCTTGCATCCAGCAGGACCCGGAACTTCTGAAGAGAAAGTACAGTACATCGTGAAACAGTTCTTTTTCCATGGGGAGCAGAGCACATTCCCAAATTATATTGGTAACAATAAACCCCTGAAATAATACAGAACATCTCTCTCCAGTGAACGGCGTCGTTCTGTGTTCTTCTGAGCTGGGCGGAATAAAACTGCACAGAACAAAGGTTTCAAGTTTCCCCTTTTTGATTCTCTCAGACCTGAGCTAAAAAATAATTAATTTCTCCACATCCACAAATAATTTTGGCAGTTTTGCCATCAGTGGAATACAATAATTGTTGGTGAAAAGAGACCCAGTTTTCATAGAGAAAATAATGCGTGAGAAAACAGGCAGTACACAGGAGAACATTGCTTCATTTCAAATCAGAGTAGGGACAGGAGGATGATTTGTTTTACTTTTTAGAGCACTGTGGAGCACAAACCTTAACTCTCTCCCTGAGGGTGTGAGCATACTCCTGCTACCTGCAGTAGGAATTATAGGCCTGGTCCTGCTGGTTTCCAGCTGAGTGAGAAAGCTCTGGGGCTACCTACTATGGGAATTGTTTCTTTTTGGCACACACAGATGAGGAATATCTCTCCATGGCTGTGATGGTGGGGGTCTGATAATGCAGAACCAGCTCAGGCCCTATTTCTACCATTATAGACGATTAAAACCCCCCCTCTCCCTCCAGTGGTGCTTGGAATGATGGGTGGGTGGATGGATGGATGGATGGATGGATGGAGGGAGGGATGGAGGGATGGATGGAGGGAGGGATGGATGGAGGGAGGGATGGAGGGATGGATGGATGGAGGGATGGATGGATGGATGGATCTCCTGTATGCAGGCTGGTAAGGCAGCATTACAGCTAAAGAAGATTTTCCAGAACTTTCCGTTCAAACCCACCACATTTCAGCAGCTTTTGTTGTTACTAAACCACGATGACCAACCTAGAGCTTTCACAGACTCCATTAAGAGGTTTCAGCTAAAGATTTTTGGACTCTTCTCTGCAAAATACAGCTGACCATGTCAAAAAATAACCTCATGACCATTTATTTTGGAAATTTTTATTCTTGTATTGAAATCCAATCACCTGAAACCTGATGGTTGGGCAGAGGAAGGCTGACCTGCTCTAAGCCCCAGTGATGTGCTGTGGGGTTGAGTTTGGCTAAGGGTTAACCTCAAGAAAAAAGAGAAAATTCCAATTCACTAATGCAAACTGGCATGTTTTATTTGGGCAACTACATGGATGGAGCTGGGCCTGTTCCATCTCTTTACAAGTTCCTGGTGTCATGTAGAATAAATTCTTGCATTGCCACTGAACAAATCCCACTCCAGGGATGGAGGTGCTCAATGGGATTTCCTCCTAAAATTTCTAGCCCTCCCACAGAGATACCAGGAACGGGAGCAGAAGACAACAGGAATATTTCTATTTTGTTTGCAAATTTTCACTTGTCTGCAGCTGCCCCACGTGTCTGTAGGAAGAGCAGGAAAGGGGTTGAGGAAGGGAAATATTATTCTGTGAGGTTCTTTTGTTCTTCAGATGCTAAGCTTTGTTCAGCAATACAGCCAGAAAACCCCAGGAAAACCAGCCAAGTCACAAAGAATGTCACCCCATGCCAAGGACTCTGCCTCTTACATGTGCTGAAGGGCACAGCCTGCTTATGGAAAAAATTAGTATGGAGTCATGTAATTAAAGATTATATCATTCCACATACAGAGGGGAACCTAATTTAAAATACATACCACTCGAGTTTCACTTTGGCATCCCCTAAGGTTTGGGGCCTTGAGTTCAGAGCCTTACAATTTTTATAACATTTTAGGGATCCGTTTTTTCTTATAAATATAAGTGTGACTAAATATATTTTTAGTAAATATATATTTATTTATTTATTAGGCCTGTAGGAAGTAGTTCTGCTCCTGTGACAGTTGTTCTTCCACCAGTGGTGCCTCCTTGCCAAGGGGACCTGCTCCTGTCCTGGATTTGCTGTCAGATATTAGGATTCTCTGAGGAACACATCTCTTGCTTGCTCAGCAAATCCCTTCATTTTTTTTCTCTGGGAAGCTGCTCATAGGTGCTCCATCACTCTGACATTTTTCCGCCAGGATAATGATGGAGCAAACAAGCACAGTAGCTGACTCAGGAGGAAAGCGTAAGGCTGCAAAGTGGCTGAGGACAGAAGCTACTGTTTCTTTGGTTGTTTATTTATTTTTAAAATCCACACAAGAGAACAATCTTTTCTTCCCCCCCCCCCACCTTTTTTTCTTTTTTTTGCGTTATAAGCAACCATTTTTTACAAGCTTAGAAATCACCTGAACTCCTGACCAAAGGATGGTGTCACATCCAACAGAGGCAAACAGAAGTCAATGAAATTATGGCAGCAAAGATGGGAGAAAATAAGTTAGGGGTGGGTAAGATGGCTGGAAATTCTCAGTAACTGTGGGAACACACCTGCTTCAATGTAAGGAGACAAGGAAAAAGGGCTGTGTGGAGTTTGAGAAAACCTTCTCTACATTCAGGAAACTTCCTGAAACAGTAAACAAATAAATGTAAAAGCAAAATATTTAGAGAGTGGTCCCATAAAGGGGAATACATTTTTTTTTGGTTTATTTTTGTACCATAGGTAAACTTGTAAATATATTTCATATTGCAAAGTGACACAGCTTTATGTCTGTTCATTTTTACCTTCTCACTCTGACATTATCTGTCACAACCTGAATACGAGTTTGTTGTCCCATTTTAGGAGTGGAAGTAAAGTCAGAGTGTTCACCAAGTCATCATAGTTCAAATTTTCCCCAGGGTCATATTCTCCCCTCTCTGCCTCAGAGGGCTTGCCAACTTCCAAAAAAACTCATTACTTTTACTTGGCAACTGATATGTCTTTCATCATGTTGATAGTTTTACTTTCTTTTGAACAAAGAGACTGGTGTGATTTATACTATATGACTGCTAATAGTAAATTAGCATCTCATTAAGTGATGATTTATGAGATTGTGAGGCATTTGTTCACATGTCCCTTGATTTTGATAATTTTCTTGTAGCTACTGTACTATTTCTTAGTCATTGTCTAAGAAATGTTAAAAAGTACCTTTCAATAACCCCCACCACATCAGAGCAGCTTTAGCAGCTTAGTGGTACAGAGAAAATGAAAGGAAACATAATTCCAGTGTTACTGCTAATGTAACTCTACAGAGCAACACTTTCAGAAGCACTTCTACACTTGAATTCAAGTTAATTTTTGTATAAATAAAGTTTTAAGTGGTCCCCGAAGAGAGCAAAAATGAATCATTTGAATAGAGATCCTGTCAGATAAATCACTCATTTTGGAGATGGAACAGCAACCCAAGACATTTCTCCAGCAAGCTTAATCATATCTATGATCCTAAAATCATAGAATGGCCTGGTTTGGAAGGAACCTTAAAGATCATCCAGTTTCAAACCATATTTCCCACTGCCCCAGGCTCCTCAGAGCCCCATCCAGCCTGACCCTGAACTCTTCCAGGGATGGGGCAGCCACAGCTTCTCTGGGCAACCTGTGCCAAGGGCCCGAAGCAAACTGTGACTCTAAATATCCTAAACGAGAAGTTTTATCCTTACAGCTGACCCTAAACTGGGGTCTGATCAGTTCTCTGTGTCAGCAGAGGTTGCAGGGTCTTGCATCATTTCCCAGAGACACAGAGTAATGGAAGTGGGGAGGGACCTCAGAAGGTTCCTGCTCCAACCTCCACCCCCACCTGTCAATGTCAAGATCAGATCAGGTTGCTCAGGATCTGCTCCAGCTGAGGTCAAATCTTATCTCGCAGGGTATTCAGGAGTGTGCAAACTAATACATTACCCCCGTGTCCCAAAGTCCTGTGCCAGCTTTCAGCATAAATGCTGTGGTGGAAAAGCTCCATTTTGGCACAGAAGGAAACAGCTTTTACTGGACTTGAAACGTGGGCTGCAGCATTGGCCCTCATTGACTAAAGTGTCACATCAGAAAAGCTTTTTCCAAGGGTTTTACCAAAGAGGAAACAATGATTTTAGGCAAAAAAAAAACCCCTCCGAGAGGTGCCTCAGAGTTCCCCAGACAGTGGTGATTAAAATATATTGGCAAAACCAAGCTCAGTTAAGGTCAAAAGCAAAGTTCCTGTTGACTGCAATTAATCACCAGAAGACCCTTTCAATCCAGTTCTACTCCTACTGACATAAAAGGCAAAATTCTTGCTGTCCTTGGTGACCCAACATCAAAAGCCACTTGGGTGGAGGGGTAGGGGAGCTCTGTTCTTTCACATCTCTATATGTATTTTTAATTTTACATTGGAGCAGACTTTTATGGCTGAAATAAAAATCCCTGGAAAATAAGTTTTTTCACAGAATTGCTGACAGACTGTTAAGTAGAGTGCCACAAACAGCACTGCTGTAATGATTAGTTGAACAGGCTGATTACACTGGGCTCCTGTGCTCTCAGCAACGGCAAAAACTCATTTGATTTTCAATACGCCAACCCCTCTTGAATCAATATTTTGTATTATGTATTCCATTTGAAGTACTTGTCTAAAGACTACAGTAGTATTTTACCTTAATATTTTATTTTTAGAGCTCATGTAGCATAATTAGGCACATTTTATGTAGGTTTGGCACACAGTTTAACAATAAGTAGAATTTACCTGTTTGCTTTCCATGGGACCCGCAGTCAGATCTCTGCCAGTGCGTGTTGGCATGTGTGAGAATGCACATCTCTAATTGCAGCTCCTGATCTCAGCTGGCTGACCTGTGATTTTATGTGCCTTTTCCTCCTGGATGCCTATGCAGAGACACCTTTCAGAGGAACAACTTTCAGGCTGTATCGAGCGTTGCCCACAGGGGCCTGGAGGCACAGAGATATTCAAACTCAGCAGTCATTTTTTAAAGGTTAGGTCATATCACAGATCTCTCGTTGTGCATCTCCCTGTGTGGAGCAACCAGGCTGCATGGAAGACAGACGTAAAAAGCTGAAATCTGCCCAATTTCTTCAAATTTAAAGATGCTCTTTTTAATCAGCAGTACCACGGTCCATGCAACCCTGGCTGTTTCATGTCACCCAGATAACAAAAGAATAACCATCACCGTGGAAGTGGAGGGTCCTGGGGGTTTTGTTAAGCACAAAGCAACTCTGCTTCCTTCTTAAATTTTTTCTTTTGGCACAGGTAAACAGGCCCTGAACCATTATGTGAGAACTTCCCCCAAAAGGAGCCTTGCCACAGGAAATGATCCCTGTTGCACTCTGTCACCTGAACTTTCCATTGCCTGGGGACAAATCACGTCCTGTTGGGCAGCTTCATCCAAGAGTGGCCTTTGGTGAGCTGGGGATCTTCGCTCTGGGGCCAGAGAGAAACTCAAAGGTCTGAGCAGACATTGTGAGACCAGCTTTGGAAAATTCCCTGAGCCAAGTGCAACGTGTGGCTCATGCAGAAGTAATTCCAGGGTCAGTAGCTAATTAAGGCTACCTGTAAGTGAAATAAGGAGCAGCTGAGGGAGCTGGGGGGCTTTAGCCTGCAGAAAAGGTGGCTTAGGGGAGACTTTATTGCTCTCTGCTTGAAAGGAGGTTGTGTGCAGGTTGGGATTAGACTCTACTCCCAGGGAACAAGGGACAGGACAAGAGAAAATGGCCTCAAGCTGCACTTGAGGTTCAGGTTGGACATCAGGAAGAATTTCTTCACTGAAAGGGTTGTTAAGCATTGGCAGGGGCTGCCCAGGGAGGTTTGCAGTCCCCATCCCTGGAGGTGTCCAAGGAAGGGCTGGAGGTGGCACTCAGTGCTCTGGGCTGGGGACAAGGTGGGCATCGGGCACAGCTGGGACTCCATGATCCCAGAGATCTCTTCCAATCTAAATGATTCTGTGATTCTGGGACCTGAAAGGCTCCCGAAGATTCAGAAATTTATGTCTGGCACCACTGTCTGGCTGAGACTTACCCAAATGTAATGTGTCTGAATGTGTCCCACCTGTCCAGGCAGGAAGGCAGCCTTCTCATTCTTTTTTTTTGTTTGTTTATTTTCCTTTTCAAACCGCTGACGATGTGATTGGCACCGTGTAAAGCAGTCAGGGCAGCTGAGTTCACTGCTGTCTTATGGATTTTAGTGAGAGCATTAAGCTCTAGGACAGTGAATAGGTTTTTAAGGAGAAGCGTTTCTGTGGGAGCCACACAGGGGCTCACTAACATATACGAATTTTTATTTTGAGGAAACAGCATTAAATTTATGAATATCACCCCAGAGTGCAGTTTCTAAATACCTTATTTGCAAGAAACTCTTTGGCTGAATAAAACCCTGACTTCAGCTGGAGTTTTGCCACTGACTTCAATAGGGGAGGATTTTACTGGGTTTATCTCCTGGGAAGGAGAAAAAAAAAGGAAAATCCAAGAACATAAGCCAGCTAAATAGTGATTACCTAAAAACACTAAGTAAAAAAAAAAAAACAAAAACCACTTGGCAAAAATCAAAGAAAATTTCTGCATTACCAAAGGGACTGAAAACTGTTAAAGCAAATTCTGGTGCCTGCTCATTTATACAAGGATCAGCTTACAGTTTTCTCAAGGCAGTGGTTAAACACCCTGCAGTTTGCCTTAAGTTTATTTGGCTGTTGATAAACAAATGATGGTGTAAGTGAGCATAGAAAAATGCAGAGCAGTGAAAAAAACAGTAACAAGGAATCCTTCTCCCCAGCAAAGGACAAGATTCAGGATCACACTCAGGCATATGAACAGAAACACTCTGACTTCCATGGCTTTACCATGTGCCTAAAATGTGCTGAAGTGACGTTCCTGGATAGAAAAGGTTTCTTAAATCAGGACCAAAAGCATCCTGAAAATATCCTTTTCAATAGTAACACCTGGTTTCTGGCTTCTCCCCAGCTGCATGTCATGGCAAACTCAGGGGTTTTGTGGAAGCTCTTTCATTGCTTTGAGATTTGACTGGAAAGGAAGAAAAGTAGATCTGAAATTGGACAGAGTAACAATCTGAACGTGCTAAAGGGCCACCGAAATCTCTGATCTGCTACAAAATATGAAATCACAAGTCAAGCTGGTGCTTTCTGAATAGGGACAAATGGATTGAGAATTCAAAATACAGCAGATATTTTCTGTATGCAGAAACAAACCAGGCTGTTACAGGAGTTCCCATTCCTGAGTCACAAAAAAATCAGCATGGCAAGAACTTGGAGAAACTCTAAGGAAAAGCCATTTTTACAAGTGCTTTTCAGGATTGTCTAGGAGAATCTGTAAAAAGCAACAAGCAAAAAGATGTGGTATGACCCCTGACTGCTGATGATACAGAATGAAGAAACCCACATGGTCTGACAGGGGCCTACAGGCTACGTTTGGGAATTAATTCAGGAATTTACCCTGTTGCAATCATTGCAGCCCAATGGTTTCTATGCTGCTAATTGCCTGTCCTTTGTGGTTTGCCTTCCTCTTGGTCAATTTGTGTGAGCAACAAAATGTTGTGCCTGTTGGAGCTGGTACCACTCGAGGTCTTGGTGTTTTTAATGTGTCAGTGCTCAGACCATGGGGGACCTGTCAGTGAGGTGGCCAGTGCCAGGGTCATCTCCATGCCCAGCTCCCTGGTCCTTACACCCTCACTGCTGCCTGACATTCACATCTGTGAGTTTTCTCCACACTCCTTGTAGCAAGAAACTTTCTTGGTACAGAAAGAAAACCAAGGTTCTTATATGGTTTTAAGGAAAAAAACCACCAGTTCTCGAGGCTTTAGATAAAACCGTAAGAAATAGCAGCAGCATCGCAGAGATTTCATTTGGTTCTATAGATTATGCACTGGGTAATTCTCAGAAATGTTGGGACAGTAAATCAATAGTAAACTCTGAGAGATCTATTTTCAGCTCATTATGTAGTGCTTTAGTTCCTAAGTTTGTATTAATTTGAAGGACAGCTACCCAGGTCTAGTCCCATGCAGTGAGTTGAAGAGAAGTTGACAATACATGCATTTTTCTCCTAGTTACAAGTAAAGATTATCCAAAAGCCCTTATAGATGTTCTAAATGAATACAGAACAGCAAGATCTTTTGTAATCTCTCCAGTTTTGTTCTCACATGATTGTCAGAGCTGAAAGAGGAAAATAATATGAACTGGTGTAAATTTATCCATATGGGACTCATAATTAGAAATCTAAGATGCCCTCACCATGACATCCACAGATTTGGGCACAGCAGGGGATAACCAAAGTGCCCTGGCTCTGGAAATTGGATCAAAAAGGTCTCCCTAGAGAAACTGGAGAAACTGCACTGCAGGTTCAAGGCCATGACTCTCTGGGCCTCATTCCCAGAAGTTAAAGACACCAGTCCCAGCTCTGTCACTGTCCAGCCACTGTGTGGTAAAAGAGTGATGATGGAAAAGGCACATCCCTTCTCTTCCCATGCACAGGCCCTGCTCTCTCCCTGAAAAGTTTGAAAAATAAGACGTTTGTATGATTTACGTCAGAGAATGCACTGTTTATAAAAAGAGAAAAGGAAAAACCTCCATCTCCTCCAGAACACCACCTACCAGTCTTGTAGAGAGAAAAAAGTGAATCTGGAAGGAAAGGCAAACCACAACACAATGCAGCATTTCAGGAATATTCTGCACACTGCCAGAGGAGATGAGTGAGTAGCTGAAATGGAAAGTTAAAAATAACAAGTTGTGTGCTGAGGCCAGGGTTGCAGAGGATCAGACTATCCTTGCATTGTGTTATGAACCACATTTGCCAAGGCTTAGGCAAAGGCTGACTTGGGGGCTCACCATCACACAGCTGAGCACAAGGGAGGGTGGAGAGGTGTTCAAGCTGTTCTGTCCTGTGTCATCCAGAGGGTGAGTACACTCAGAATCACAGAATGGTGGAAAACACCTCCAAGATTATCAAGTCCAAACTTTGATCCCCACCTTGTCCCCAGCCCAGAGCTCCAAGTGCCACCTCCAGCCCTTCCTGTGACTCCTCCAGGGATGGGCACTCCAAAGCTCCCTGGGCAGCCCCTGCCAAGGCCTGAGCACCCTTTCCATGGGCAAATTCCTGCTGCTGTCCAAGCTGAGCCTCCTCTGGCCCAGCCTGAGGCCGTTCCCTCTCCTCCTGTCCCTGTTCCCTGGCAGCAGAGCCCGACCCCCCCTCAGTGCCCCTCCTGGCAGGGAGTTGTGCAGAGCCACAAGGTCCCCCCTGAGCCTCCTTTTCTCCAGCCTGAGCCCCTTTCCCAGCTCCCTCAGTCATTCCTCACAGGACTAACCCTCCAGACCCTTCCCCAGCTCCGTTGCCCTCTCTGAACACCCTCCAGCCCCTCCATGTCCTTCTCACCTCACCCATCCCCACCTCCTGCTCAGCCTCTGCAGGGAAGGTGCCTCACCCACCATCCCAAAGGACCAACAAACATCCAAAATCTCGTATGCCTTTAACTTACCCAGAGCTAAATGTGCCTCTAAAGTTGCCTTGCTTTGCTCACAAGGAGCTCACAAAGCCTCAGAGCAGAGCACGGGCTCATTGCCGTGCTGGAGTGGAGGATATTTGCTCACAAAATCACATTAGCACCCACGGAACCGGAGCGCTTAATTCCCCACACATTGCTTTGAAAATGCAGCCTCAGTGCAGCCTTCAGTGGAGGATGGGGGTGGGCTAGGGGAGGCTTAGCCCGAGGAACAGCTTAAATTAAACTTCTCCTAAAGCTTCCCAGCTTTAACAAGACTGCAGGCCTTCCCTATCTCCTGTAGCTCACAGCAACTCCAATGATCACATGTGCAGAGCCCTTGTCCTCAAACCAGGGAGAAATCCTCCCCCTGCCACACCATGAGGATGCAGAGGAGGTTCCTGGTGGGATGAGCTGCTGTGTGTTTACCCAGAGGGGGTGAGCAGCCTTGAGCCTGCAGAAAACTTTCCAGTTTTCCTTTATGCATTTTTAATCAATTCTAAGCTACTTACAAATATGTGCAATTACTTTCTGCACTTCGCTTTGTAATAAGATTTAATGACTGTTCTGTAATCCTCTTGGTGAGCGCTGATAATCAAACACTATGATTTAAATTTTAGATTTAACAGAGCAGTTTTCTACCAAATGAGGAGAAGCATATTTTTACTCTTTTATCTTTTACTGGAAGTTGAGAATTTTTCAGCTTTCTTATACACGGTCATAAAATAAAAGGCAGGATTGGGGTTTTTAATGTCTTTTTCAAATGGGTGCCAGAACATCCCAAACCTTTCTTATTTATTTGGAATTTTTTTTTTTTTCTGTGAAAATGTTTTATCTCTTACAAATTTATGGTCCTATTTTCAGCATTCTTGGGTACCTCTTAAAGTGGATGAGTTGTAAAATTATGTATACTTACCATACAGAGAGATCCCAGATGTGAAATAACTGTTTCTGTATATTGGCACACCTATGAAAAGATGGGCTTCTCTCATAAAATTCCTTGGCTCTTTTTAAAGTGAATTTAGTGCTCGTGGAAAGAACAGGCCAACGTGATGGCAGCGAATCCAAGCTGTGAATCCACCAAGCCAACAGAGCTTTCTCTGCTCATTAGAAAATGCAGGACTCCTGAAAAAAAGGGTCACAGAGTAAGCAGTGTCCAGGTTGTGGTGTCAGCAGAGACCCCAGGGAAGGAGATGTGATACTGAAAACAACCACCAAAACCCTGGTGAATGATGGCAGCCTCTGGGGGGAATTTTAGCCAGCAGCTCCTGGCTCTGCCCCCACGTTCTCACTCCACTGAGGCAATAATTCAGGGCTGAATGCAGCAGAGAATTGCACCTCCTTTCTTGCCCCAGAGCAGCAGGTAAAGCAGCTCCTCTGCAGTGTGTGCCAAATGAGCTTTCCTCCATCAGCCAGCACATTTTCCACATCCACCTTCAGTGACAAGAGCTGTGATGGGGCAGCAGGAGGACCCAGAGCTGGGCAGGACTTGGTTGTGCTTTGCAGAGTCCCAGGAGGATCCCTGGACTGTGACAGGGCTTGGGAAGGTCAGCTCAGGGCTCAGCTTGACTCATTGTGCTGAGGTGAGAAACAGAGCTTTATCTTCAGAAATCTTCTTCAAAATGAGTTATTTGTGTTTATTTTTCTTTTTTTTGGCAGAGAAAACGTATCCCAAACATGAGAAGCCATCACCACCAGCTCTCTAAACTACCTTTTTCCTCTTCTCTGTGCAAGAAAAGAATTATCTTCTTGTGGGCAGGAATAACTCATGTTCACCACCACCTTGTGAGCTACCACCAATGCACCAGAGCTGACCAAATTTTGTCCTGCTGCAGCTGTAGACAATCTTCCAGGTTTACATGAAGGGATACCAAATCCCTCTGCCCTTGCACTGATAACCCCTTGCCATTACCCCCAGATAGAAAGGGAAAAACTGCTGACTGACTTGTGCCTGCAGGTGACTCCTCATCTGAGCCAGGACAGGAGTGCAGGAGGATTCCAAGCAATGGAAAATCTTCAGTGGAAACTTTATGAACAGTGAAGTCGTAGGAGAAAGCTTAGGGGGATTTAATATTTGAGAGATGGATGAGTGAAACTTCTAAAAAGGTGACAGGTGTGCAGCATTCACAGATATTTCTGTGGACACCAGTGAGTATTCTGGAAGTTTTTAAGAGTAAAAGGGTCTGAGAAACTTATTTTTTCTGTGGAATGTGGGTCTGCCAAAAGAAACTATGCAGAGTGTCCTCAACCTTAGCCTTGCAACCAAAAACATGCAGAGAAAGCAAAGGTCTCAAACCTCCCAGTGACACAGGTTACTGCCATTTCGGTTTTGCTACACTTTGTCACAGACAGGTGTTACCAAGTTCATGAAAATGCTGAGAGTCATCCCAGGGTTTCTGCCAAATCAGGAACAAACACTGTCTTAATCCAAATCTGCTTTAAGTAGGGAAAAAAAAAAAAAATAAATGCAACAAATCTCTGTTCACTCAACGGCTTTCTTTAAGCATTTGTGGAGTTAAAGTCACTTGACTCATTGTGCTGTGTAGTTCCAGCCGCAAAGTTCCCCAGCTCTGCAGCCACCCAGAATCTTCACCAGATTCTCCCATTTCCTCTCACATTTCCATTTCCACATCCCAACCACCTCCCTAATCTAGAGAACTAGAAATGTGAACCCTAAAAACAAAACAAACAAACAAAAAACACACACACAAAGAAACCTAAACCAAAACAAACAAAAAACCAACCAACCAAACAAACAAAAAAATCCAAAACCAAAAAACCAATTAACCCCAGTATTATAGAGTTCCAAAAGGAAATGAAAAGTTCATTCCATCTGCTTCCTCAGGCCAGTGCTGGATCAGTTCAATCTCTATAGTTCTGATTGGCATCAGTTTGACCTTTTATATCTTGGTGTTCCTTCCCTGCAAAGGTGATGATTTCCCCTTTCCTTGACCTTTCATTTTTTAGCACATAATTCCTCAGATCAGAGCTGGTCTCCCACTCCACGTTCACACAGTGAGCAGTACCCTGGAACAATCCTGATCTAAACCTCTGGGGGCTGCAGGAATAATAATAACAGGGAATATTTTAACCAGAGCAGTTTGCACTATTTCAATTACTCATGATGGTTATAATATTAGCATTTGTCACTATCAGCAAATGCCAAGGCTCTTGCTCCTTACTGTGAAAGGTTTTTATACCACCTCATTGTAGGGCTGAGATTTGCTTTCCACACTCATAAACATGGGTCCAAGATGAGGCCAGTTGGAGTTATTCAGGCTTTTTAAGCACCCTCAGGACCCTGATATTTACCTTTGAAAGCAGCCAATTTATAGAGCAGCAGAATATTGTCCATATTGAATGGTTATACCCAACCACCTCAAATGTGTTCCTGTAGCACAAAGGCTCTTAAATCTGTTATACCCACATTTTATCTACATTATTTCTAGCATTAGGGAAAAAATAGTAAAAACGATATAAATTGGGAAAATGTGAATGTGAACATGCATGGTCCTTCAGATGGGACACGCTCATTATCAAGTGAAACACATTGTAGGGATATCTGATTTCAATTTTTTCAGCAAGTAGAGCTGTTTAGAAAGCTACTTTATCTGTAATTTGAGGAAAAGAAGAGACACAGCAGGCTTCCAATATTTGAGTTAGCTTTGAACGACTTTGCTCAGTGTACCTCCCTTTCATTTAAAGGTAAATGCTAAGAAATGGGAACATAATATTAAAAAATTCAGCAGACAGTTTGATTGCTTCTGCTGTTTTAATTTTGCTCTCTAGGACAATATTTGATTAGTTCTGAGGTGCATTTGATAAATATACAAGTTAAAGCTACAAGAATAAGGTAACAAGGAAATTCTAGTATTTGAAGAGAAAATCTGTATACTCTGTAAGAATGTTACTCTAGAGTATTAAACAATGTGATTTAAAGTGTTTTAAAATAGGGAAATGCCTCCTTGGACATGGAACAAACCAACTGATATTGTTCATTTCATTCAAGATCCCTTCCTTACCAAACTATTTTATGGTTTTATATATGTAAATTTACACAGTTACATATATTAACCTTTTACAAAATGAAAACACAGCAGTGATTGATAAGGTGGGATAGAGATTATAGGAATTTGATTTATTGTTTGCATCCATTAATTCCTATATCCCTCTGAAATAAATGTTCTTGATAAAGATTCAGGTAAATGCTTTAAAATCTTTTCACTCACTGAATGAAACTTATTGTAAAAAATTGAAAGGGTATTAATGAGAAAATTGAGACCTTTGCTGTATCTTCTGAGAAAGTTAAGGCCAGAACTGAAGTAAAGACTGAGATAGGTGAATAGGGAAGAAGATGATGGAGTTTTTTGTGCTGCAGAAGTAAAAAGCAAATGGGATCCATAGCCACTGGATACATAATAGGAAAATAGTGGAATTGTGAACTATTAGAGGAACCAGAAATTTCCAGTGGGTAGGCACAGCATCTCAAAATGAAGTTCTCTATAAAAACAATCACCAGTTTGAATTTTCTGTGTTCAATACACAGAGTGGCTGTTTTGCAGTCTACTGTGCAAAAAGTGAAAGCTGATGATCCATACCATCCCTGAATTGCAAATAGGAGGGTTTTTAGAAAGACAGAAAATACTGTCACTTAAAATAATATCTACAGTCTGAGTTTTCTTTTTTTTTTCCCAATAAAATTGTAAAGAATTCAAAATTATCCCCCAGAGGTACTGGGTAATGGACAGAAATATTCACCCAAAAAAAAAAAAAAAAATAGAAAATGCTCTGGGGTTTTTATTATTTCAAACTTTTGTATTTCACAGTAATCTTGAAAATACCAACCATTTCAATTAACTGTAGTGATTATGTCATTGACTGAATGCATCCAGTCAAATATGCCTAAATTTAAAAGTAGCTGGAGGAGTTCTAGGAATTAAGTATGGAAAATCGAAGTATTTCAAAACGAGATATGAACTATGTGAAAAATTAAGGACCAACAAAGATATAATCCAGAGTTAGTTGGAAAGAACTTGTCCAAAATATAAAAAAAAGACAGAAAACTTGTTCCTTTGGATTTTAAGTATCCCCTGTGCCATTAACTTGGAAGAGCAGACTATGGATGGCAATAAAGCAAAGAAGACACAACCTTCACTATCATTAAAATGGAATCATGGTGTTAATTAGGGCTCTTGAACACGATTTCACAAAACTTGCTGTCCTCAAGTCACTGATTGTCAGAAGAAGAATCAATGCACCAGTTTAGTTTCTCTATGATACTTGGTTGGCAGCCTCAGGAAAACTGTTGGTATCTGGATCTAGACAGGAAAATTATTTCAAAATTTGCAGTCAGCTTCTGAGACACAACAAAATCTTTTCTAAGTACTTTCAGATTGGTCTGATTGAAATTTCAGCCAAGACAATCTACTGAAATAGCAAAGATGTTCCACCATGAGACGGCTAATCAATGTCAGCAAACTGAGGGCTGTGTTACACTTGCAGATCTCATCTGGAACAAAATATACTATGTTTTATTTTATGCGTAAGTCTTCTATAAAGACTCAATTCTAAGTTTCACTTGAGAAATCTTCACAGGTGACTTGATCTTCTCTTTTACAGCCTTCACTTCCCTAGAACTAAGATTTCAGGAATTCATGCCAGGCATAAATTTCTCTAGGATGTTATCTGCATAGTCCTTGTGGTACCTCCTAAATCAGACAAATCAATTTTATTATGGACCAGATCACCTCATTTTGATGATGAATCCATTATTTTTCCCAGCAGTTTCCCCTCAACAGAATTTACAGGATCAAGGCCTGATGCAGCAGCATTTCTGAAAGGGCAAACTGTGACTTTCTTTTCTCATCTCACATTTCTTCCTATGGCAGCATGAGGCCACTTCTCCAATGGGGCATGGGGACAACTTCCCAGGGTGCAGGGAAAGCGACTTGAAAAGCACAACACAAGTGCAGTGTTTCCAAACAGACACCTACGTCTATTCCTGCTGCAGAATAGGCACCAGCAGGGTTTTGCCAGGCTGTTTGTCACCACATGGAATTGCAGCCCTCTTGGAGCTCCTGACATTATCACAAATGGATCAAGAGGCAGCGCAGTTAAAAATAAAATCCCTGTTTTCTTCTATGTCAAACCATGACATTGCTGCCCAGCATCTTGCATTCTTTGTGTAGAATAATTGTACACAAAGAAGAGAAACACATTTATTACTTTAGCCTCACCTATTCTTTTAACAATATCTTAAGTACTGTAGTTTCATACTTATCATCTTTGGCATTTATTCTTTCATTTCTATTCACTCAGAAGGCTGAGCTAGAGTCAAAAACCCCCACATTTCTCTGTTCTGGTGTTGCTTTTTTCATAAAAGCTTTATAAAGGTTTTTTTATAGAGGCCACTGTGCAGGATTTATATCTCAGAGTACAGTTTTATAGACTTATAGGATTTTTACCCCAGAAAACAACAAAGTCAGAATGGATTTTTTCCATGAGAACTGTGTACCAGGAAAAGAGGAGATGGAGGAAGCTGAGGATGGGAAGGAGTTTGGACAAATAAACATGAGAATTTTAAACTGAGAGGAAGAGTTCTAAATGGGTGTTTTGAGCAACACCTTGACTGGAGGATGGGTGGAAAAAGTATATTTCCAATAGCAGAGGAAAACAAGGGCATGGAGATCACTCACCCAGGCTGGCCAAAGAAAGAAAAGGAGGAACAAGAGCAGGGAAGTGTACAGTACAATACCAGAAAAAGTTAGAGAGCCTGTGGGAAGTGAACCCCTTAAAACTTTAATGAAAGCACCCTGACTGATCTGTTTATTCATATAGTGTACTTTCTATAATTTCAGTTTTCTCAGAGGAATCAGCAGGAGTATGGAAACCAGCAGAAATGACAGACAGCTGACCCAGAAAAAAAAACCCCACAACTATTTTCAGCTTTATTATACAACACCCTGCATCCAAAACAAAGGCTTCATTAAAAAAAGCTGCTCGTGATCTTTTCATAGAATCACAAGAAGACGCACACCCCAAACATTTTTGGAAGAGCTGTATAGACTGTGTTCAGCTGTCAAAAGTGCTTTGGGTTCTCTGAGTGCAGAGGGCATTTCAGTCCAATGTGGGAGGGACCACAGGCACCAAGCACTCCTCTCTCAGACGTGTCATTAGACATTTTACCAGTGCTTTAGTGAAGAATTCTGATCAATAGAGTGTATTACCCACAGCACAATGGAGAAGCCACATTTTGCTCACTAACAGCTGAATTTCCCAGGAACTATTGATAACACAAACATCTCTGCCCATGCAGACAGGACGCAGCTGGGCAATCCCTGTGCTCCCTCAGCCTGGACAGTGTGCAGGGCTAACACATCCCTGAGCATGGCACCCAGGAGCTCTGTGCTCCCAAAAAACCAGAGGAGACACCAGCACAGGGTGCCAGACTCTCGGGCACAGAAATACCTCCAACAGTCTGGGCCAGAGGAGAGTGGCTTTCTGAGGGATGAAGGAGATATGGAACATTTCCTCTTCCTCTTTCCTGCCAAACCCATCCCTGTGGGCAGGGGAGAAATCACAGAATCACAGAATGGTTTAGGTTGGAAGGAACCTGAAAGATCGTCTTGTTCCTACGCCTGCCATGGGCAGGGACACCTCCCACTATCCCAGGTTGCTCAGAGTCCTGTCCAGCCTGGCCTTGGACACTTCCAGGGGTAGAGTCACAACCTCTCTGGGCAGCCTGTTCCAGGGCCTCACCACCCTCACAGTCAAGCATTTCTTCCTAATATCTAATCTAAACCTGGCCTCCTTCACTTGGTACCCATTCCCCCTTGTCCTGTCACTACAATTCCTGAAGAAGGCTTCCCCTCTGGCTTCCCTGTAGGCCGCTGGTAGAGGGGCTGGGAAAAGCTTGTGGTCATGGGGAACAGAAACCTTATGGGGTTGAAGAAGAAGGACAAAGCTCTGCAGTTTGGGGTGGAATAACCCTGTGCATCAGTACCAAATGAGGAGCAACCGGCTCTGCAGCAGCCGAAATTTATTTGTCGTGGTGGACATCGGTGTGGCCACAATCCAAATAAAACAAGCCATGTGCTTGGCAGCATTGGAGGAGCA
Source organism: Picathartes gymnocephalus (assembly GCA_013390045.1). Classification (NCBI taxonomy): domain Eukaryota; kingdom Metazoa; phylum Chordata; class Aves; order Passeriformes; family Picathartidae; genus Picathartes; species Picathartes gymnocephalus. The sequence continues at coordinate 145,973 of WEKY01008224.1, forward strand.
AGGTCAGGGGATCAAAGGAACTTATGAATCTGCTTTTGTTCAGCAGTGAATTTACCACACCTGAATTTACTTTGTTGAGCTACAGGCACTCTAGTTCAAAAGGAGAAAAAGTAGGGGGCCCTGTGGAGGACAAAAGGATGGCCCAGAGCCTACATCAGCTGAGGGAACTAAGCTTGTTTAAATTGATGATGGGCGGATATGGGATCACCCATTAGATCACAGAACCACAGAATATGTTGAGCTGGAAGGGACCCACAAGGATCATGGGGTCCAGCTCCTGGCCCTGCACATCCCCAAGAGTCCCACCCTGCGTCTGAGAGCGTCGTCCTAACACTCCTTGAAATCTGTCCGTCAACAACTGCTTGATGAGCACTTTGACAAAGATGACATAACCAAAACCTTGTCTCCAGGAGAGCAGGAAAACACTGGGACAGGTCACCCAGAAGGACCACAGATTCTTCAGCAGGGCTTGGATGGGCAAAGCCACAGCTGCTCTGACTCAGTGGTGGTGATCCTGCTCCGCAGGGGCAGGAGCCTGGACCAGGAGATCTCCAGAGGTCCCTTCCAGGAAATACTTTCACAGTTCTGTGGTTCAGTTTCATCTTCTAAGGGCCAAGCTAAAGCAAAAAATAAAATTACATAGTGTGGTTATTCTCTGGACAAAGCAAGTCACATTTCAGAGACACGGCTGTGTGTTTTGATAACACTTGGAAGGAGCGAGATTCCATTAAGGAAAAAAGGATTTTTGGAGGAGAAACAGGGTGAACAACAGACTAGGACAGGTTCCTGTTACGGGGGACAGGTCCCCTGAGGAAGGACAAGTTCCAGAAGACAGATCTCTGGGACACTTGTGGGAGATCTGAAGAGAGCAGAGGTCTCAAACTGAAAAGACAGGCAAAGACCCTGGAAGTTTTTAACCTGGTGAAGCCAAAGGCATTTACTGACTAGAAAAGCAATGAGGAAGAACCAGTTTAGCAGAATCACAGAGCCAATTCCACAATCTGAAAGTCAATAAATGCAGGATTTACTTTCAGGACTTCTGCAAGGCTCCCAGTGGTATGGTTTGTTGGAGAAGAATGTAAGTGATTGTGAAGGAGTAGGTCTCAGGAAAAGAATGCAACATCTCACGCAAATGGCTTGCAAAACAAGGACCTGTAAAAGAGCACAAACACCCCTGATTGTCTTGTTCTGGGCTCTATGTGAACAGCTTCATTTCTGGTGGTCTGCTAACAGTTGGATTAACTATAAAAATTCTGCTGGGAAAGGAGTTTGGAATGGAATTTTGGGAAAAGAGAGTCTTTCTAGTTTGGGCATGAGTCTTGTGTGGTAAAAAGGACCCTTATTACTAATTTGGCAGGCAGGAAGAAAAAATGAGGCAGAAATCTCCTCTATGGCCATCACTGAAACTTTTTGCATTCCTTTGGTTGCCCTGTATTTCTCTAGAGCTCCAGTGGGTGCACCTAGACTCCTCCTCTGAAAGAAGAAAATGTTCAAAGTGAGAAAATATTTCCCTTTTAATTCTGCTGTTTCCTCTGTTCCCATCTTCCCTCCTCCCTTTGAGGAGATGACAAATGCCAGTTGAAAGCAGTGGATGTTGTAAAATGCCACAAAAAATGTTGGAATATGCATCATGATGTATATGCACAGGCAGGACCTTCTCTTCGAAGCCAGACTACCCAAGGTCATCCCATGAGTGTGCAAGTGCACTGCAGGAAAAAGCCTGAAAGGACAGCAGTGGGTTCCATATTCACTCCCTAGGTTTTGGCTCTAAAATTGCAGAGAAGGACATGTCCCACATAATAGAGTAACAGGGGAAAGAACTGGATGATTTAGAGCCCATCATTCTGTCAAAATCCTCTGGTGATGAACAAGGACAGTGAAACATATGTTGTTTGAGTAGTCACTCAAATCTCAGGGAAAACATATGATACAAGTCCTGTCTCTCAGTGTCCAAAAAACATAGCAGCTACTCACATGTGCCATGGGGATTTGGTTTCCCAGGCTTAAATGGGGGACCTTTCTCTAATCCCAGGTACCACCACACCTTCCCAGTCCTTCATCTTCAGCTTTGTAGACAAACGTGCTCTTCTCTTTCTCTTTTTTCCAGTAACACTCCATCAGCACCTCTTAAATTGCCTTCTCTGTTTTTCTTTCTAGACAAAGACTCATAGAAATGGGACTACTGGTTTCTACCGGGGTGTGTGCAGACCTCAGCAGCGGACAAACAGCCACACCTTTCCCTATTTTTGCATGCTCTGGCACAAAGTTTATCTTTCAAGGAACTTCTCAGAGAAAGCCACTGTGTTTGTACTTCACAGGGTTATCCAGAACATCCACCCTTCACCTAACCATCATGACAAACAAGGCAAACAGTCCTTGCCCTCAGTTTCCACAACAATTTTGAGGATGGCTTGGGGTGCAGTTAGGTTCATCCAGGACTGCTCCTTCCTCGTCTGACTTGTCCAGATCAGTCACTTCATCCTTTGACCAACTTTCTCTGACCTTGTGCAGTGTTTCTGGCATGGAAAGTCATCCTGTTGGTCTCCTCAACATCACTTTTATTTCCCTGTTCTTCCTGAGGAAGTCCAGCCAAGACAGAGATCTTTGGAAAAATGTTTTCACATAGGAGGGAGTCTTACATATGAAATGGAGACATTTAGAATCATGGAAAAGACCTCTAAGATCATAAATTCCAACCATATACCCAGCACCACCTCCGTGTTCACCACTAAGCCACGTCCCTCATGTGCCACATCCCCAGGGATTTTGAGTATTTCCAGGGATGGTGACTCTATCACTTCCCTGGAAAGCCTGTTCCAATACTTACCCACACTCTACATGGAGAAATTCTTCATAATACCCAGTCGAAACCTCCCCTGGCTCTCTCTCATCTTGACACTTCTTTCCTGAGAGAAAACACTGACACCCACCTGGATACAACCTCCTTTCAAAGTAGCCATGGAAAACAATAAGGTCTGCCCCGAGACTCCTTTAGGCTAAACACCTCCATATCCCTCAGCTGCCCCTGGTGTGCTCCAGACCCTTCCCCAGCTCCACTGCCCTTCTCTGGACAGGCTCCAACCCCTCAATATCTTTCTTGCAGGCAAGGACCCAAAACTGAATACTGGATTTAAGGTGTAGCCAGACCAATGCCAAGTACAGGGGAAAAACTATGGGAATGGGAAAGATGCGAAACCAACCCTCACTCCATACTTCAGGGAGGATAAACACATCATTTTTCTGTCTAGTCACAATTTTTAGAAACTTTCAATATTTGAGTATCATCAGGGTAAGGCAGATGTTATTGCTTATATCTGGCTTTTCACATCAATTCTTATATTTTCACCTTTAAAAATGGTGTTGGCTTTGATTCACATTTGAGGACAGAGAAAAATGCTGAGGTAAGGGTGAATCTGTTTGCTCTGTCCATTTCACCCAGAACAACTACAGCCCCTTGAAAGCAGTCTGGGGCTTGATCATGCAGTTCAAACCTGCAGGAACTTAACTGACATAGCACAGCTTGAAGATATGTTTTGTGAGCCTATGCTGCATATTGCAGCACAGTGTTTGGCAGAAATGATGGATGCATGTGATGACTGCCACTACTTCTCTTTGCTTGCGTGTCATTAATGTATTGCTCCTTAAGGTTAATAAAATATGCAGTCAACTTTGCAATGTAAAGCCTCATAAAGGCCCTTTCTATGAGAATGGGTACTATAGGTGCCTATAAATTCAGGTGGAAAAAGAAGTTGCAAGACAACATTGTGCCAAAAATAAAAATACGTGCTGAAAATGTGAGGAGTGAAAGCTTCCTGAGAACTGATGAGTCCTGGGGACTAATGATCCATTTTCGAACCTGCAAGAATTGATATACACAGGAACAAGAGTTGGCTGCATTTGTTCCAGGTCACGTGCACACATGAGCCACCAGGACATCAGCACAACCCCCTGCTCCTGGGTAAATGGCCCCAGATCTGCTGCTCCAGCTGGGAGCTGTCTGCTCCGTGGTTGTGCAAGCCCACTGCTGCAGTGAGTGTGCTCCGTGAATAGTTATTTGCCATTAACAATAACAGTTTGTTTTGATCCCTAATAGCAGGTTAATGAATAATAAGTATTCTAAGAAATATTGGCTGTGATCCTTGTCTCCCACAACTCACTTCCCCACCAAGAAAAAGGGAATTTACAGCATGGGAAAGGTGGACATTTCATTTCAGTAGCTGAATAACTGCACAATGATAAGGGAGAAAAAAATAAGGCATTTTTTGTTGTTATTGCACTGAAACCTGTTGACAGAACTAGAGAGCTTTATTCAAGGACAGTCTGATAGTTGGAAGTCATTTGGAGAGGAAGGGAGTGGAAAGAAAGGGGAAGAAGTGGGAAGACTGCACTTCCTAAATAAAGACAGATGGTGCCTGTGGTTTCTCTCGTAGGTGTGTTCTTGCTTCCTTGGGTGTATTTGCAATTGAACACAGTTTGGTCACCATCTGACATGTTTATAAAAAACTGCTTCTTGGATTGGTGAGCCTGCTGATTTCTCTTGGTTTTCTTAAAGACTCCAGAACTACTGGGTAATAAAAGAAATTGAAAAAAAAAAAAAAATACAGAGCCCACATGAAGAGTACGGCTTATTTCTTCAATATCACTTTCTGAGACTTAATAAATACCTCTCCAACAACCCCACAATCCCAGCCTATTGTCTCCCATATGGCACTGTGTTGTATTCCACACTTACAACTCAATTTATTCTCTTGTTCCACACATAAAATCCCCAACCATGCAAAGGCTGCCTGGCACCACAGCTTATCCCATCTGAAGCAGCTGGAAAGCACGAAGGTCTGGAGAAGTGAGTGTTAGCAAGTAACTAGACAGAATGAGAGACACAACTATGGTTATTCCCTGAAAGACAAGATGCATCAAGATGTGGGGTTTTTTTACAGCAGCAAAATGATCAAAACCACATGACAGCTTCTGCTTACAGGTATTCCTATCATGACACCCTTCTCTTTGTACCAAGTGTCTTCATTCCCTGGAAATAGTTGTGTCTGATAAAGATTAAAAGAGAGGATTTAAGGCTCAGAGTGTGTGTTCATACCATCCTGTCCCGCTCCTGTCTGATCACCCAAAGAGAAAAGTCCCAGCTGCAATTTTTGCAACACTTCCTTCGTGCTGTGTTTTGTTCCTGAGCTCCTCGTTTCCTTGGGTTGAGTCCATCTCTGTAAAATGGGATGACATTACACTTGTTTCTCCCCTATAAACTTCCAGGTTTGATTCATAAGCTGTTCTACCAGGCTGACAGGTGATCTCAATTCCTTCAAAACAAACATCCAGCAAATTAATTTTCTCTTTCTCTACCCACTCCTGCAGAACACTGAACAAAATAACCATATGGAAGATAACAAATCTATGCAGGTTCATAGTTCTGCTCACACTCCAAAGGAGGTTGGAGCCAGGGGGGGATCAGGCTCTTCTCCCAGGCAAGCAGTGGCAGAACAAGCCATAGCCTTGATCTGTGCCAGGGGAGGTTCAGGTTGGACATCAGGAGGAATTTCTTCATGGAAAGGGTGGTCAGGCCTTGGAAAGGGCTGCCCAGGGAGGTGGTGGAGTGCCCATCCCTGGAGGTGTCCAAGGAAGGCCTGGAGGTGGCACTCAGTGCTCTGGGCTGGGGACAAGGTGGGCATCGGTCAAAAGTTGGACTCAATGATCTTGGAAGTCTTTTCCAACTTAAAGGATTCTGTGATTCTGGGAAGGAATGTCCAAAGTTCCTAGGACCATGGTTAAAGAAACCCTTCATTTCTCACTAATAATGGATCCAGAAGGTCAGATGTTCATAATCCTTTCTGAGCTTCCTCTGACAGCTCCTGTATCTGCTGTGGGAGCTGCAGTGCAAGCCCAGACACAGTCAGCTCAAAATTATGGGAATTACCTGGTCAGTGGGTACAGCCACCCCAATATGGACAAACCACTTGGTCCAGAAAGGCTTGTTCTTAATGCAGCTTCTGCTGGAGAGCTTCAGGGCAAGAGAAGGTCTGGAGGTCATTTCCACATCTGTCAGTGAGGGCAGCTCCACTCACCCAGGACCTCAGAGAAGCTGGTCTGTACATTTTCTTACAGGAGTGGTAGAGAAAAGTTCATATTGTCCCAGTTTCCCCTCCACAGCCAGGTTATTGACCCAGGCAGTGCATCCAATCACTGCCCCTCCTGGACACTTTGTATTTTTTAATTTATCCCCACTCATGGGCTCAAATATATTTACTTCATTTATAACACTAGTATATAGTCAAGGCTTTCCTTTTATTGTGTATGCCCAGAAAACTAGACTAGAAATCTGACAAAAGGCTGCAAAATACCATCCAGAGAAGAATAATCAGATAATCTCAGTGGAGAGATTTTTTTCAGAATTAAACATGAAAAGAAATAAAGTAATGCAGTATCCACTGCACTATCTGTACTGCAATAAATTTATTTCATCCTGCTTTATACCATCAGTGTTCTGCATGCTGCAGAGTTTTGTTCTGAAAATGCAGAACAGCACATTCAAAGTTGCAAGTGAAAGGGAGAAAACCAGAGCTTTTAGCATCAAAGAACATCATATTGGAAGCCCTTGGGAAAGTCCAGGAAAATTATTTAGGATTAATACATAAGTATATTAACTGGATGCTTCTGCTATATTGATTAGCAGTGCAATTAGCTACATTAGCCTTTCCCAAATTTAGGTTCTAAGTTGACCCAAAAGATTAATTTGGGCAATCCATAGATCTCAGAGCTGTTGCTGCTGCCTGACTGCTGCCTACAGGAGCTGTCACCACACTGGTCACACATGGCTCACGTCACTTTTTTAAAAATCTCTCTGTAAAGATAGAGGGTGTAGAAGTGCTGGGCTTGATTCAGACCTAGACAAAGGAGAGGGTAAAAATCACCTTTTGCTCTTGTTGGGGGTGGCTGTGTCTGCCAGCGGGGGGAATATTTGACAACTGCACAGGAGGCAGCTGTGATTTCCTGCCCTGCCATCCTTTCGGCAGTGACTCACTGGGGATTGTGTGCTGCTGAATGCAGCCCCGGAATGATGAACTCACTCCCTGTCCCTCTCCCAGAAAGGAGCATTGTCCAGTGTAAAATGCACCCAGCTGCACAGCCAGTGACGGAGCCAGTGCTGACATTTCCCCTCGCACGTGCTCCTCCTCAGCACGGTGCTGTCCCCCCCGTTTGAAGCTCAGATCCTGCAGGCAGCTCATCCCAAGGTCATCCTGCTGATGAACAGCGCTAAGTATTTTTATTTACGGCATTAAACACATCCTTACAAAACTGGCGGCCATTAAAAATTTCCTCACTGAACGGAGCAAGTAGAATGCATGAACTGACACAGATCAATATGAGTTTATCACATCAAACACTGATTCAAAGACACAAAGCTTCGTGCAGCACATCATGCATAGGCACGAGAGAGTTGCTTTGCTTTCCAGAGACCCGCAGTGGCCTGCTGTGAGAAACTAAATAAAAACTGAAAAACGAAATAACCCTTTGGAGCTCTCGTGGGCTGACATCCACTGGGAGTCACAGAATCACAGGATGGGACAGGGAAGGTCCCACCTCCCTGCTCCAGCAGTCATCCCAGAGCACAGGGCACAGGATAGTGCCCAGAGGGTTCTGGAATATCTCCAGTGAGGGAGACTCCACACCCTCTCTGGACAATCTGTCCGTGAATCTGGACAGGAAACTGGAAGTGTAAAGGCACAGACAGAGCTTTAAACCATGACAATCAGAGCTATGAGTTTTCCCTGTCTCTCCAAATCACAATGCTAATGCCATTAGTGTCTCACACAATGTTCACTACAAAACGTTCATTGTCTTTTGAAGAACGCTGTTGTCTTTTTTGGATAAAGAAAACTCAGATAACTTCTCAGCTCAGGTATTCCCTACAGCGGCACTTTGCTCACACTGCTAAATCAAAGAGCATTCTAATGCAAAATAGCTCTATGCTGCACATTATCTTCACCGGAAACATCACATGAACTTGGAGCACAGGCCAGTAATCATGAAGTTTGGATATAAAACATATTTTACAATATCGTTCAAACATAATAAATACCTCAGGCAAGTTTCTCAAAGTTGTCAACTGACTGAGAAATGGTGTCCCATCAGAGGCTGCTGAACATGCTACCCCTGCTGTCCTTACACGCTAGGAACAGTAATTGCTTCTCAAACTTGGAGCCACAGCAAACACAGCTACATCCACCCCTGCCCTCCATATACTGGGTAACACCATCCATCCCCAGCCCACCTTGACAATTTTCATGATGTTTTCCAGGAAAATCTGGGAAATAGAAAGCAATCTCTGTCTCTCACACACATCACCAAAAACCCCCAGTAGCAACAGAGTGAGAAGATTAGTAAAGCTGTCTTAAAAGGAAAATTGTGACAAAACCTTAGCCGTAGTGCTGGTGCTGCTGTTTCACATAGATATGTGTCCAGTTCGGCTGGAATAATCTTGAAGAGAATTAGAATGCATTAGAGTTATAGAAAATAATTCATGGAGATTGCAGAAGATCAAAAAGCTGGCAGTGACAGGGGGAGGCAGGCACGTCCCTCCATGTCCCCCAGTGCCATGCAGCAGCACAGCTCCTCTCAGCATCACTCAGCACCTGCAGCAGCTTCACTCCTGGCATCAGGCTGGATTGTCTGGGTGGCTGTCACTGGGCATGGTGGTGCTGCTTGTTGGCTGCTTTTGAAGAGGTGAATGGAGGAAGCCACCTCTAACTGCCACAGGAGTTATCAACCCTGTCCCCAAATTGCTCAGCACAACTCCCTTGCAGTGCCTGCAGCAGTGCAGATAGGGGAGAAGACGATAATCTGTTATCATGAATTTTAATGCAATGCTTCATATTTATACCCAAGCTATAGGCCATAAAACTGAAATGAATTTCTAATGCTGTAAGTATTATTTGCTGTTTTCCATTTTGGTTGCCATTTCACTCAGATTTTCTTTAATAATGCATTTTATAGGCCTGTACCTCTGCAACTCTCCTCTGCCAGCTCAACTCTTCTGTTAGCAGTAGCAATGCTTCACAAAGCCCTGTAATTTGAATTGACCTTGGGACCCTCTTCCCTGTTCTCCCCAGGCTGGTAAAAATCACAGCATTAAACTGAAAATAGCCCCAAATTTCCCAGCTTTTGTTAGCTTATCTCAAATCCTCCCAACATGCATTTTTGATGTTTAATTTTTTTTTTTTTTTTTTGTGTTTGGCCACCTCTCTAAACTAAAAGGGGAGCAAAACACCTCTTCCCAAGCAGCAGCCAGGAGCACTAACAGGCACCTGCACACCAGTGAGAAGAGTCTCAGCAGTGAACCTCCCAATCAGCACAACTATCACCCCATCCTCACGGCCCTCATGTCCCTCCAGTCTCTGCCATGGAGGGAAGATGAGGCTGCTGAAGGTTGCAGAGAGAGGCAAGTTTCCTGGAAGCACCCTGCTGCTGGCTCCTGCCTCGTGCCTGGCATGCTGATGATACCCCTGCCAAGTGTCATTTCCCTGCCTGCCTCCCCAGGCAGGAGCCCTTCCAGCTCATGGAATGCAGCCTCTTGCACGGCAAGAGCAAGGAGCCCCCTGTCCTCGTCCTGAACTTCAGTTAAGCCCTGGCATTGTTCTTCCTGTAGTTGTCTGACATCCCTCCCTCTGGGGACAGTGCTCTGTCCTCATCCTCCCCCTCCATCTCCTCCTCCTTCACTCTACAGCAGCAGAACTGTTTGTCAGGAGGGAAAAACTTCTCCCAGTCCCAGACACCTCACCCTGCTCACACCCTCGAGTGTGAGGCCATGCTCAGTCACATCCTTGCCAAGGAGTGGGAAACACTTCTGGCCAGGGGGGCTTTGCAGCTATTTTTCCACCTCAGTTAATACCATTTAATGTGTTCCCTTTGTGGTTGGGTGCTGACTTCACTTTTCCAAGCAGCACATGGACAAACTTTGTTTGTTCAGGTTTGTATCCTACACACAGGGAAACCAACCTTTCTTTTCCTTCAAGAGAAATACACCTCACTTGACCTCTTGTATAAGAAGGGAATGGAGAAAAAGACACCGAAATAAATGACTGAAATATGTTTTGATGGGGTATAAATCCCTGTCAATCAAAGCCAATTGGGATGGGACATTAAGCAACCCAGTGCATGTTCCCTGCCCGTGGCAGGCATTGGAATGAGATGATCTTTAAGGTCCCTTCCAAAACAAACCAATCTGGGATTCTCTGATTCTGTGAATTTAAGGAAGGCCCCTGCTTGCTCAGTGGTGACTCAGCAAGCAGCCTCACCTTCCTGGCTTGACCTCACACTATACTGAGCACATTTAAGCAGTTTTAAAGCTAAACATTAGGCAAACATACAGAGAACTTTATGAAACATTTTTAAGGCTGGTGTCAGATCTTTGAAAGCATCAGTTTTAAGGCATAATTTACTGCTCACTGTCACAATAAAACAAATACCACAGATTAAAGCAAAATATGTCCGTGAATCTACAAAACATGGAAATAATGCACATGGAAAATGGAAATCTTCCTAACCATCTGGAGCATAAGTATTTGCCATGAATATTGGATCCAACAGCACTGTAGCTAGTTAGAATTTAGTCACTGGTTCCAGCAAGGCCAGGATAGCTACAAGTCTTTGGAAATGGAAACACTGCTCTAGGTAAGTAGAACTGATTTCCAGCAATTATGGAGTTAGTGGTGTGCAGGAAACGGGGTAATTTTATTTCTTTGTATGCTAGACAGTAGGAAAAGGAGAATTAAAAGGGGTTTTTCCCCCTTGGTTTCCTCTTTAATTACCTTGAATAATTCTAAAACTTTTATCAGAAAATTATAATCATGTGCTATGTAAGATACATGTCTAAGCAAGCCAGATCAGGAGTTGAAAGTTTGGCACTCACCACTTAAAAATATTATTTTGTACCCTTTCATGCAAAACACCCAGTAAAATCTCTTCCTCAAGCACCGTGTGGGCAGCACAAGCTGGTGCAATTTTCCCTTATCCTGGTCTGCCAGTGGGAATGACCCTCATTTAACAACGACTGGGAAAGTTAGCAGAGAATTATGTTGGCTCAAATCTCATAGACTGCAAAAGTTTTCTTCTGCGAGACAGGTGGCTTTTCTCTGGAGTTCCTCCAAATCCATCCAGAGATTGTCAAAACATCTCAAAGGTTTCCTTCTCCTCATCCCCTTAACTATTGGACCAGTGCTTGGTCTCCTAAGGCTACACGGAAGGCAACTAATTAATATGGAGGAATAAAGCAGCTGAAAAATCTAAACGTGCCCATTCCTGCACCTTGCGGGAGAATTTCTTACCCGGTGGGAAGGAGGCAGCACGGAATCGGGGTGTGTCCTCAGGACAGCCTGGTTTTGACACTCACTCCAAGATTCAGCACTAAGAGGCAGTTCATTTAGTCACTGTCCCCACAGATGCCTCTTCTAGGGCCTGCCTCACATCTTCCAGCTGCTGGCTGGTGTTTTGGATACCCTGGAGAGTCTCAGATGGCATTTCCTGCCTGTGGTTAGGTGACAGCATCTCTGATTCACACCATGACCAGAGATGTCCACAAAGAGGGTGCAGGAAGTACTTTTCTCCAGTCCCTTTTGCAGCTGCTCGACCAAAAAGGAAATCGACATCACAAAATCATAGAATCATAAAATAGTTTGGGTTGGAAGGGACCTTAAAAATCATTCAGTTCCAGCCTCCCTGCCATGGGCAGGGACACCTTCCACTGGAACAGGTTACTCAAAGCCCCATCCAGCCTGGCTTTGAACACTTCCAGGGATGGGGCGGCCACAATTTGTCTGAGAAACCTGCAACAGTCTTTGACCATTCTCACAGTGAAAAATAAGAGGCACAGAATTACTTTAAAGAATATCTACTGGCCAGACATCAAAAAACCCACAGCACTAAATTAAATACTACCTTGGAATTTCCACTGTGAAATAATTTCATTAAAAGCAGCCTAAGTGTTTACAATTAAGGAATATTACAGTGATGCCAAGACAGGTGAGTGCTCAGATATAACCACAGAGCCTGTGCACCACCAGATCTTTCAATATACGCTGCACGTGGTAGATGGCCCGGCGGCTCCGAAAATACACTGCGGCACGGAGGGAACAGAGGGTGGCACACCCAGGGAACATTCCCGTGGTGGAGCTCAGTATCCACGGAGACTGAAAAGGTACGGCAGGGAGGGAGCCGGAGGGAGCAGGGAGAAAGGTGAGGCACGCAGAGAGGAGGGATGCGAGAGCGCGCAGCCAGCGCGAAGGTGATGAGGGAAGACGCTCTCTCCGTGCAGCCCCGCTCCGGGCAGAGCCGGCGCTCCTGCTGCAGTCCGGCGCCTCCGCACAATTGCCGGCGTCCTCCCAGCCGCTGCCGGCAGCCTGCAGGGCTAAGGTGATGAGAACGCCTTGCCCTGCAAGGGGGGAGCCGGGCGGGCTGAGCAAAGGGAAGGACAGAGACAGAGGCAGGTGGGGTTCAGCGGGGTAAGGCGCTTGGAATGGAGGCGGCAGGGAGGAAAGCATCGCTGCCGGCAGGAATTCCCGAAGTGCAGAAATGCAGTCTGTCTGTAGGGAGGAGAGGGGAGAGAGAATTTTGCCTTGCGCTGCGATGGCTTGAAGGGAGGGAAGGAAAGATCGCGGAAGCTCCACCGTGCAGGGGAGAGAATGCAGGCACAGGGTCAGCAGTGAGGCACACGGAAAGAGAGGAAGGGTCAGGTATCAGAGGTGGGCGTGAGGAGAGAGGAACAGCGTGAGTTCTTGTACAGGGTTGTAATAATCAAAACATTGGCAGGGCCTTAACTAGGCAGCCCTGCTGGGTGCCCAGATAACACAGCTGATTTTAATTGCTGATGTGTGCATTTTATGTCATTTGCTTGATACACAACCCTTTTATGACCGTGGAGTTTGACCACAAATCAACAGTCAGTCATAAAGCATCATGCAAACGACCTCCTCCCCAAACAGGCCGTGTTATTTTTATTGATATTCAATATTCAGATTTTAATGGAGATGGATGGATAGGCATAAGGACAGGAGCAAGATGGGGCACAGAGAAACGGATTTGAAATAAAGAGATTGACAAAACATAAAGGCAGGAGGTAAGAGACAGATGAATAGTCAGGGAGGTGCCTGCCACCAAGGTAGGCAGATATCATCTGGAGGCAGACTGCTTGGGAAAGGCCGACAGATGACAAAACTGTCAGGCAACAGAGAAATATGAGTATGAAATGGGAAAAGAAGTACCAAAGAGAGCGAAAAGAAAAATAATCTGATACACAAATCCCATTATTCCACTTTCCCCTGTCCTCTTCCCCACCACTCTGCTCCTTCCCACCCCTCCCCGTTTCCACGGAGCGTGGTGTAAAAGGTTTGATTTCGAGTCCAGCAGGCTGCACACTCTCAGATGTGGCATTGTTAGCTGGAGGTCTAGCAGGATGCCTATTGCTTCTCTCCCACCTGCTGTTCATTTCATAAACTGCAATCAGCACACAGCCAGTCCACACCTCTCTCGTTTATTAGCTCGGACAGCAGGAGATGTCATTAGACCTTTAAAGCACTGGACCAAATGTCACTCGTCCCAAATCAGTGTCAGTGCCAGTGGGTGAGCCAGGAGTCTGTGCAGCACCCACCCCCATTTGCCCACAGACCTCACAGACTGGTTTCATTCTCAACCTTTGAATTGCATTTCTTGGAATTCTTTCACACTGCCTTGAATTTCTGTTCCCACCCTCGCTCTTGATTCGTTTTTAGTGTATGCTCATCCAAGAAGCTGTTATAGACACCAAAAGTAGCATCCTTTTGTCAGGGGCAGGAACAAATGACTCTTATTTGGTCAGATATTTATTGTATTTCTAGTATGACACAGCAAGTCGATATCAGCTGCAGAGCTCCAGGGGCCCAGCACAGGGAGGGACCTGGAGCTGCTGCAGAGAGCCCAGAGGAGGCACCAGGATGAGCAGAGGGATGGAGCAGCTCTGCTGGGAGGAAAGGCTGGCACAGCTGGCATTGTTCAGCCTGCAGAGGAGAAGCTTTGGGGTGAGCTCAGGGTGGCCTTGCAGGGCCTGAAGGGAGTTGACAACAAAGCTGGAGAGAGACAATTTCCAAGGGACAGAGTGACAGGACAAGGGAGAATGTCTCACACTGAAAGAGAGATTAGATATCAGGAAGAAATTGCTCTCTGTGAGGGTGGTGAGGCCCTGGCACAGGTTGCCCAGAGAAGCTGTGGATGCCCCATCCCTGAAAATATTCAATACCAGATTGGATGAGGCTCTGAGCAACCTGGGATAGTGCAATTATCCCTATCCACGCCAGGGGGTTGGAACGGAATGGTCTTTAAGATCCCTTCCAACACAAACCATTCTGTGATTCCATGATTCTATTAGGTATTCCCCCTTTTCCTGTCACTCCAGGCCCTTGTAAGGAGCCTCTCTCCATCTTCCTTGTGCGCTCCCTTCACTGGCCATGCCAGTGTCCAGGACATGCAGATACATTTGCTCCTGTTTGAAGGAAAGGGTACTACTGACTAGAAATTCCAGACAAACAGGGGAATTCCTCTGTGTGATTCCAGTCAAGGGACAAGGACTGTGTCTCAAACCTCGATGAGAGAAGCAGGCCAACAGAATCTTTTGCCCACTTTAGATATGGGATCATTTGCCAATTGAATATTTCACTCTCTGAAGATGTGAAATTATGACTTCAGCTGTAAGGTGGCAGATTCAGGTCTCCACCAATGACTCATCCTGTCTTTCTGCATGAATGTATGAAGTTTATGTCCCTGTCAGTGACACCTCTAAGTGACCACACTCCCCAAAGTCACAAATAAAATCTAAGAAATATCCTTCAAACATGTCTAGCTAGCAAACAGTGTATGACCCCATAGCAATGCCTGTCTTGAGGTCTTTTTTTTTTTGTGTATAATAGATAGAAGAAAAAGCAGTCACTGCTCCCTGACATTCATGGGGACTATGTGGTTGAGACCTGAACTGGGAATCTAATGACAACTGGTACAAAGGACTCACCAAGGTCTCATGTGATTTGATTTCAATCTTCCAGGATTCTTTTTTAAAGGACTGCATTCAAAACATTGCATTGCTCAACCAAACGCTCTTTAAAAACAGTCAAACAAAAGCGAACCATGTGAAGCTATAAATCTGGTTCTTTATTCATGCACAGCTTTCATTGTGCAATCACATACTCTGATCTGTGAGCTCTCTGAACAGGATACACTCCTGGGAAAGCAGGTTGCAAGAGCTGCCTTTAGTCAGAGTTTTCCAGCCTTGGTTCTCCTTTGATGTAAAATATTAGGTGCCCACTGGGCTGTGGGCAGGTTTGGAGCTTGCTGAAAAGGTCCATGCCTGTCCCTGTCCCCACAGTACCCTGCATTCTCCCACCCACTGCAAAGTGGGCAGTGCAACAACCTCCTCTGGAAACAAGGAGTAAATATTGCATCTCTCTGGGTTAAAATGGCTCATCAGAAGCTGGATCAAACCGCTCATTTCTGCTGTAGAACATGAACAGACCGTAACAGACCACACCCCTGCCTTCAGGAGAAAGAGCTGCTACAGAACCTCTTTTCTACAAAATATTCCTAGCTTACACCAAGTCTGAGCATTCACAGGTTATTGTGAGCCTGAAAATCAAACCTGTGTTGCTTCTGAAAACGATCAGATTTGGCTTCATTCTCATTTGTGGGTAAATAGGACAATAAGATGTATCAAATCTGTAAAAGCAGATCCAGAAAGTGATCTAAATGTGTTTACATAAAAAATTATGCTTTCATTTTCTCTTACTTAGGGGGCCTTCCATGAGGTGAGGAAAAGTTTATTTAGAGGATCCTGCTTTCTGTTGGCAAAGCATTCCAGAAAAAAACTCCGAGACAGAGTTAACAGCTGAGTGAAGCACCTGAAGAGTCTGTCTGAAGTGTTAAAAACTAATTTGGAGCACCCAGGAGTTTGCAACCTGGTCACCCTGTGACAGCTTGCACTCTCCAAGAGCTCATGCACAAAATCTGCCACCCCAAGCCAAACCTGCACTGAAGGTCACCTCTGAGGGACAACAAAGCTGTCACCCATGAAGGGTTGGAGAAGTTCTCAGGAAAAATAATATAGTGAGAAGGGGTCAAGCTGCCCTACTCGCAGGGCCGGGCATTCTGCTCCCCAACTAAGCTTGGAAACTGTGAGTGAGGAATGTTCCTGAAAGGTTGGAAGCCTGGTCTCCAGGAAATGCCCTGCAAATCCAGTCCCCAGACAGGAATGCTGAGCCCATGCAGGGAGTACCTCCTTACCATGATGGCTGGTAAGGATCTGAGGTGAGAAGACAAAAGCACTGAGGACAAACCAAGTCAAAATGAAAAAGCTGGCTGCTTAGCTCTTTTCTTGTAAAAATTTTCAGGAAAAAAAGGAAAAAGAAAGAAAAAGCTAAACAGAACCACATCTGCCTGAGTTGGGGAAGTTCAGAAGGGAAAAGAAAGGCTCCTCACTTTGAGATTCAGTTTGAGATTTTCTCCCATTTTATTTCTGCTCTGACTCTGATGACCCAGCCTCCTGGTTGCCAAAGCTGAAAATAATTTGGGAATGGAGACTTTGTAGAATGTTGCTCTCCAACACAAAAGTCATCCCCTCCATCTTCATTCATCCTGGCTGAAGAGACAGCTTTCATTTTTTAAAACAAAACTGTTTCCAGGAAATGGTGTCAGTTCCCTTGTAAAGGCCAGTCCTCCATCACTGCAGGCTCTATGTCCCCAGCAGGAACGGGGACATCTGGCGTGATCAAACCCAAAATGCACTTTAAAGCTCCCTTTTCCAGGTGGATATCCCAGAGAGCTCCACAAAGGCGCCCAGAGCCCAGCACCGTGCTGAGCACACACCCCAGCTCTGCAGGGCCCACAGGCACCAGCTCCAGGGACAGCTCCTCTCTGCAGTGACTGAAGCAGCTGTGAGGACCTCGGCCAGCCCCCCACTGCCTCAGCCTCTCTGAGCCCCTGCTCAAACCCCCTTCCCAGGTCACACCTCCAGGAGTAGGTCTGTAAGGCACAGAAATTACTCATGAGCTGCGCCCTCAGGAATCAGGACCAGATCCAAGATGGTCTGTGGCAGGACTCAGACATCAGAGGGTGAAAGTGTGACAGTTCCGGAGCCAAGCAGATGAAGACAAGCAGCAATCAGTCACAGCTGCATTGCTGCCACGCTCCAAGCTGGATAACAAGGCCGTTCCTCGCTGTGAAATGGTTCTCACTGCATTCAGGAGGGTGTGACAGCGGGCAGGGAGATGCCATCCACAGCTCCCCGGCTTTTTAATATTACATGTGCATGGCTGGAACGAGTAAGTCTTCCCCTGACACTCGCCCCAAGGTGCAGACAGCTCCGAGGAGCAGACTGAGCACGCAAAATAAGGCAGCAGATATATGTTGTCATTACCTTTAGGAGTGAGTTACTACTGCTGTTTGCTATTTGCATAACAAGTGCCAAAAGCCCCAGCCACCTACATCTGACTTGACTGACTAATCTATGCCTGTAATATTGCATGGTATTCATGAAATAAATAAAATACAGTTATAGTTACTCTCCACAGCAATATAGCAGTTGTTTTTCTTGAGCACACTCACAAGGGTTGTTATTCAGTTGAGGTTCTCTGCAGCAATTATTTTTGCAAACTCATGGTGCCTTCCAGCAAAAATCCCAGAGCAGTTTTCTATTTTTGAGAGCTAGAGAAGAAGTCTGCAGAGGGTGAGATGCTGAGGGCTGCTAGTCCAGATCAACAGAAAGGAGATTGGAATGTGAGAATGACAGGTATTTTCATTTTTTTTCTCTACTGACAGCTCTAGATTCTACCCTGAATACAGAAAAAAAAAAAAAAAGGGGTCTCTAGATCAGGGCCAAAGGTCCTCGAGGTGGGAGACAGAGCTAGAAAACTTCCCAGGTGGGTTTGTGCTGTAAAGGACATGAGGGTCTGACCTGCTCCTCTTTGAAAATACTGTGAGGACAGAGTCGACCACTGTTCCCCACAGACAGGAATTGCTGAACTCTGCAGATAACTCAACTTGTTTCCAAATGATGCACTTCTTGTTTCCCCCACATGCACCAGAAGAGGGAATTTCTCCCTAGAAATCACTTCCTCTGGCATCTTCCTGAGCAAGTTGACTGACAGGTGTCCATGTAATTTGTTGTGGTGTAGAGGTGGAACCCTTCAATCAGGATGTGGCTGCAACACAGAATTTCAGTGTTCTGAAGTAACCTACATAGAAATGCTTGGGGGGGATTAAAGTTCCAGTAAAAATCTTTCGGGGACTTTATCAAAGCTGCAAAAACAGTAAAGAAAATTCATGGCAGATGGTTAATATTCTGCTGTGCAGTCTATTGCTAACCACTAAGAAGAAAAATTCAGAAGAATATTGGACTTAGTCCTTGCAGCATGTTTAGAGGAAGAGAGAAGGTAGTGGTTTACTTATAAAGTCTTTACAAAGAGTTTGGAGAGAACACTTATGGATGGTTACATGTATGGATGTGTGTGTCCTTTGGACTGGGGAGAAGAATGAGCAATGAAAATCCCATTCTTAGTCTTCCCTTCATTTCCAATAAAAAACCCTTATTTTTCTGGTCTGTATCTTTATACCAAAAAATATATGCCCAGTTAGAGAGAACCACAACATCTTTCTCCAGATGTATCTACCAACAGCAGCACTGATTACATTGTTAATATTTAAATTTATAATAATAGGAAGGTGGGCAAGATTTAAGGGGTTAGTATAATTGTAAGAGGATAATATTTATATTTCTCAAGACTCAGCATAAAAAAGCTCTAAGGGACCCTATAGTGGTAAAAATCCAAATTCAGCCAGAATTACTTCTGCTTTTCTAACATGCAACTCCTAATGGAAATTCTAATTCACAGTATGATCAATCTCTATTAAGAACAAGCTAGCCAAAACCAGGAAAAATAGCTTCATTTTAGGCACTAGGCAAATACAATAACTCTCACTTTTCTCTCATGCCTCCAGACTGTGTGTCTCCAAACAATGCCCACCCTTAGAACTGAAAATAACAGAAATATTCTTGAATTGTCAGAACATGGTTCCAAAGAAGTCCTTTCCACATTGGAAATTATGGTACATTCCACTTACAGTCATAAGACAAATTAATTAGACAGCTACAAGAAGCAAGATAGTATTTTCAAAGTAACTCCACTGGAAATGGTGGTAATTGCTGAGTCATTGAAGTAAAAATGTACTAAACAGAAAAACACAGCTCAAATGTGTATGTACATGTAGATACCTTAACCTCAGCTTCTTTTTATTCCCTCTGAGTCCCCACCTACCCTCTGTGCACGTTTCCTGGCAATTCATGGGTGATTTTGAGGAATTGTATCATTTTGTGAGACTCTCTGAAAGCTGTTGGGTGCCTAGGGGCTTTACTGGGCTGGAGCTACAGCATGTGACAGATTGCATGGCTGAGCCCTTGGCCATTTCACCTCCACTCTATGATACCCCTCCATTAAACCTCATTTCTGCTGGAGGATAGAAGCAAAACGAAAAAAAATATTGGTGGGACAGCTCATGTGCAAGATGCTTTGTTGCTCAGAATGCCAAGATTAGAGTGCAGTTTCCTTTATGTCTTAGGACAAAAAAGTTTCTGGCCCTATCTTCATTTATGCCAATATAAAGTCTATTAACATTGCCAGAGTTAACGCCAGTGCAAGCGACGTGAGAAGGAAGCTCTAGAACTTTATTTGTTTCTAATGGACAATGTCTGTATTCTTCAAAATAAATGAAAGCATATACAGAAATACCAAGAAGCCCTTTGTGAACACAAAAACTACCCCTTGCTGGAGAGAGGGAAAGCAGATCACTGACACCCAAAGCACAGACACGCCACCCAAGACTGAAAGGGCAGGAGGAGCAGCAGGAGAGTGGAGTCAGTGACTGCCACTTGTCCCAGCACCATCCTCCACAGGGAAGTCAAAACGTCCAGTGGCAAAGACTAGGACTGTCCCCTCATGATGGTCTCCATGAGGAGCCTTTCCTTCAGTGCCTGAAGAAAAACACTTCCTGAATCCCCCTTGAGGAAAGTGGATTCTGAAAAGTGGATGGAGACTGCTACAGTCATTGGAGAAAATGGAAATGGTTGGAAAATCTTCAGGAAGGAGTGGCACAGAGTGTCCCAGATATGCCATGCAAGGAGGGGACAGTTTGACTCCTCACATGCAGTCCGGGCACAAGCTGGAGGAGAAAAAAAATAACAAATCCTTCAAAGTCTCAAACATGTATTCATGTATTTCTCCCCCACCCCCCACAGAGATTTCATTGTGTGACTCATGAAACATGTCATTTTAAATCCTTAGAGGATAGGTTGTCAGAATACATTGTGCTTTAAAGCCTTTCTTTGGTCTCTCATTTAAATCTTTGAAAGACTTTCTAAGTTATTTTTTTGCGTTCACTTTGGTTTTAATATTGTAGAGATGAATGTGCCTTCTCTCCTGCGAGTTAAGCACTTAAAATATTCTGGATAAGTGAAATGTGAGGCATGAATTGTGAAAATGACAATCCTTACGGCCCTCTATGTGCAGAGCAGCTCCAAGGCTCCAGAGCCTTCAGACTTCCACCTCCTCCTTTGGTGGTTACAGCTTAACACCACATTGGCAATAAAAGGTAAATGAGTTCTTGCAGCAGAGTAAGTACCAAGAATATGAAGCTTTTGTGAACGTGGATGCTGCTCTTACCATTATGGGCAATTAGAGGGCTTCGAAAGTGTGTTGCCTGACTTTCTGTTGCTTGGTAACTGTGCACCTAATTCTTTCTCTAAGAGGTCACAGAAATGTCAGAAAATCCATTTTATTGGGGCGGGGGGGTTGGAGAGACAAATGCCCCCATCAGAACAGCGGCCTATGGATTTGTTAAAGGAACTTCATGTTTCCCATTAGCAGATAGGAAATATAGTATTATTATGATTATTTTCCTAGCACCACAAAACTGCAATTTCTGAGCCTCGCCAACTATGCAACACGCTCACCTTGCCAAAAAGCTTGGGAATTGCAAACACACTGATGAAATTTGGCATGATACAGGTCAATATAACTCCTGGATACACTGACAAATAGCCATTATTGGCCTGATGCAGAGCCTGGCGGAGTCAGTGGAAAAACACACTGAAACAGCGACAGCACTGTGAAAATGATAAGGAATTTCTGAGATTGGAAACTTTGCAAACATTGCCTGGCACAGGAAAGAAAATTATGAGCTTGGAAGGAAGCTAATGAGACAGAAGATGAAATTTTCTTCTCTGAGGAGATGCAAGTTGCAGCTTCTGCAGCCCCTGAAATACGAAACGACTGTCACTGAGAGTGAAAAAATTAAGTGGTGTCTGTGAGGGAAGAGCTTGGCTATTTTTACCTGCATTTTAAGGAACAGGACTTTGGAAGTACATTTCATCCTCAGCAAATGTCCAGATCTTTCTACTTTGAGGCAGGTTTAGTAATACACATTCCATGTTCCATAGTAATACCCTATTCCCACAAATGAATACTGTCAAAAAAAAAAACAACCCTACTTCCTTCAACTCAAGCGGCGTGCTCAACTTTGCAAAACGCAGTTTAGATTAAATGAATGCCCCTGAGATTGAGTGAATGCATTTCAAGAGGGGCACAATATGCAGGTGTCCACCACTGACCATCAATCATTTTCGTGCAGAGCTGAAGGCTCCCTGCAGCTGTCACTCTGTAATCGCTCCGAAGGAATTTGCAGTCGTTTTCTAAAGGCATGTTTAGGAGGAATGAAGGGCAGACAATGCATTCTGCACTAAGAAACTGGGGGCCCATTTAATCATAAAAATAAAGGACATTTTCATGTTGAAACATCCTGTTCTGTTTGTGAAATTACACATCTACACGACCCTTGGACCCCTCCATAGGACAGTCTAGCTGTGGGCAATGTGGAAAACCAAAACTCAGGGTTCCAGCCTACCTTTGGCCACAGATTTTCTGCACAATTTTAGATAAATTGAACTCGGGCCACCACCTAGTGAGGGCAGATGTAGCAATGGAAAACTAGAATCTGATTTTCCCTTACGATCTTCTGCTGGGAGGATTTCTTCAGCTTAGAATTATCAAAAGGATGTGAATACCTACATATCCATTACTGGCAGTGAATGATTCTGTAATATAAATCACTGTCACTGAAGGAAAAAAAAATCACAAATCACTAAAACATTAGGTCTTTAAAGTAAGGGGAAGAAGAAAATGCAATCAAGCTCCAATAATGTCTGCTGTTCTGGAAGTACATGAGTATATTTCAGTCACCACATTTTCATCATAAACTTTACATAAATGCATGAAATCACATTGTCGGGATGCTCTCATTTTTTTATATACGGACAGAGTAAATGTGACTGAAGGATTCATATAAATAAAGATTTCATGCATGTCCAAAACAAAGGAGTAGCATAGGCTACTCTAAGAAACATATACTGGCAAAATACAGCAAATCTTTGTGAACGTGCTTGCACCATTATTCTGGTCCACAGACTAACACGGATTTTGAGGCACTTTAATGTATAATTAAATTCTACT
Organism: Picathartes gymnocephalus; assembly: GCA_013390045.1. Classification (NCBI taxonomy): domain Eukaryota; kingdom Metazoa; phylum Chordata; class Aves; order Passeriformes; family Picathartidae; genus Picathartes; species Picathartes gymnocephalus. The sequence goes on from WEKY01008224.1 coordinate 168,550, forward strand.
GTGTTAAGTATGTTTCTCCTGACACATTTCTCTAGACACCATAGAAGATGGAAAAATGTATTATACAACCCCTTAAAAAATGTAAGCTTACAGCAAAAACTCCTGAAATATTTTTGAGGTAATCAGAATTCTGTGAAATTCAGGTGGGTTGGAGGTTCTTGGGAAAAATAGGCTCTAGAAAGAACAAAGAGGTCAAAAAGTGAATAACTAGAGAACCAAGAAAACAGTCAAGGTGCAATAAAAGAATATTTTTTTCAGTATTGACTGTGAAAGCAAATTTAACAATGGCTGAGAAAGAGCCGTGCCAGCTACATCCAGAACCATGCAGGTCATGAATTTACTGACTTCTAAACCTCCCCATATTTTCCTGTGGATGGTTTAAACACTCTGCAAAGTTTATAAGTGTAGTTAAATGGCCACTGGCATTTAGGCAGCACTAAAACTGCAGACAAACACACATAGCCACACACCCACACATTTTCTGTAAATAATCTGTCATCTTCAAGTTCAATGTCTGCATTTTGCTGCTCCACACATTGTGTTACTGGAACCAGAGATCTGATTCAGGCAAGAAATGCTCCACAGGCTGGAACTCACCTGGCCAGGGCCAGGAGTTCAGGTCTGTGTTTATCTTGGATGGAGAAAACAGAGAATTTAACTTCTGAGGAGCAGCTTTCCTGATGTGCCCCTCACTAAAGTGGTCTGACACACATCTGAACTCCCTGTATGCTGTTATTTTTCCATTTCAGCCCCTTGAAGTTGCTCTAATTTCATGATACAGGCAGGGGGCAGAATGGCTGGAAAGGGCTCAGTGGGAAAGGCCCTGGGGGTGCTGGTGCCAGGGGCTGGACACGAGCCCAGGGGTGCCCAGGTGGGCAAGAGGCCCCTGGCAGCTGGGCTGGGTGAGGAATTGTGTGTCCAGCAGGAGCAGGGCAGGGATTGTCCCTCTGTGCTGGGCACGGAGAGGCCCCTGGAGGGCTGTGTCCAGTTCTGGCTCCTGCAGGAGAGACCTGGAGGGGCTGGAGCGTGTCCAGGGCAGGGAAGGGAGCTGGGGAAGGGGCTGGAGCCCCAGGAGGGGCTGAGGGAGCTGGGAAAGGGGCTCAGGCTGGAGAAAAGGAGGCTCAGGGGGGACCTTGTGGCTCTGCACAACTCCCTGCCAGGAGGGGCACTGAGGGGGGGTCGGGCTCTGCTGCCAGGGAACAGGGACAGGAGGAGAGGGAACGGCCTCAGGCTGGGCCAGGGCAGGCTCAGCTTGGACAGCAGCAGGAATTTGCCCATGGAAAGGGTGCTCAGGCCTTGGCAGGGGCTGCCCAGGGAGCTTTGGAGTGCCCATCCCTGGAGGAGTCACAGGAAGGGCTGGAGGTGGCACTGAGTGCTCTGGGCTGGGGACAAGGTGGGGATGGGTCACAGACTGGACTCCATGGGCTGGGAGGGCTTTTCCAACCTCAGTGATTCTGGGATTCTCTGATTCTGTGATTGCTCCAGGGCCAGCAGCTCAAGGAGGTGTTTTTGCAGGCCCTCGGTGCTGAGGCAAAGATGATGTCCGTGCCTAGAGAAGGAGGGAAGGGACAGAAACATCAGGCACAGAGAGGATGCACACACAGGAGGGCAGGGACAGCTGCAGGTCACACCAAAGCCAAAGGGACTCTTTCCAGCTGCTTCCAGCAAGCCTTCAGTCCAGGCCCAGCTCTCTTCTATCTTAATTTGCTTATTTTAGGCTTAAAGATGCACTAGGAGTCGGGGAGAAATGCAGTTAGACTGGAAAGGGGAAGCATTAGTCATGACTGTCTTTCAATACCCAACATTGTGCACTCCCCCATCCATGTCATCGCTATTAATTTCACATCTAAAGAAATTCTGAGGATGTTTATGGTATATCCGTGCTTATATTTCAAAGTGAACAAGTAAATAGCACTTCTTTAATTGTCCCTATGCGGCTAAAAGAACATGGTGTTTTAGTAAAACCCTCTCTAAGGGCATAAGTCTGGCAGACCACCTTACCATGTCATTATGTTCAGGGCTGAACCTAATACATCTCACGTTTTGAAATTCAGTGTCTCATAAATATCTCCCAATAAATCCTTTAAAGTGCCAAAGCCCATCCCTAAGAAAATTACAATTGTCTTGAGGTGTCATGCAAGTTAATTTTCTTTCGGGGAAAAAAAAATTGTGTCAGTTTTGACCTAAAGAAAATCAGAGAAAATGAATTTTTTCACTAGATTAACTGTTAAAAAAAAAAAAAAAAGCCAACAAACCAAAAAAGAAACAACAAAGAAGTAAACAAAGCCCCTAAAACCCCCCAACCTTTAATAGCATTTTAATAACGACTAGAAGGATGTACCTGGAAAAGCACACAAGCCAACAGCACAAATACGAAAACTGTATTAGGTTAGAATGGATATCTGTCTATACTGGGCACATCTCACTGGATATTGCTATTCCAAGCAGCAGTAAAATCATTTTCCCTTCTCAAGTACCAAATGAGTGAAACACTTTTCACTGAAATACAGCAACTGTTCTGTCAATCTCTTACAACTTTGCACTCGCATTTTTCAAAGACTTGCAGAGGACAGAGAGCCCTTCCAGTCAATGAAGAGGCACAGCTTCCTTACTCAGCATCACACACACCCCCACAGCATCTCACGAGGCTCCCGTGGGAGGGACACACACTGGCAGCCGACCCACAGCTGCTCTGTGTGGGCAGCACCCCGAGAGGGGCTCCTGGAATGTCTCCACATCTCCTGAAGTGATAGAAACCCACAGCCTCCCTCCCTCCTTCCTTCCTCTGCAGGACGTCACCGCTGCCACCCTTCCCTCTCCCGCTGTGTCTGCAACACCATCTCTTGCTCCAGATAGAATCACGGAATGGTTTGGATTGAAAGGAACCCTAAAAATCATCTGATTCAAACCCCCCTCACATGAGCAGGGAATCTTCCACTAGACCGGTTTCCTCAGAGCCCCATCCAGCCTGGTCTTGAGTACCCAATTTTTCCTTCCAACCCCTTCTTAAAGGTCACTGTCTGGAATCAGCTCTTAGGTAAAACGTTTGTGTAAATAACTTTTGCAAACGACATTGGCCACATCGCTTTGCAGTAAGACAAAGGGCACTATGCCATGTTTATGACCCTACAACCTCTGGCTGCTCTGCCTTTTCCTGATATTCTGCCTTCACTGCACCACAGCTGCTGCTTTTAGCTCTCCTGTAAAAGAATTTGAGTAGTCCCACTGGCAAATCTACAGCTTGATCTTGAGAAAGGAGGAAAACATCACATTCTCCTCCTGGTCTGATGTCCAGCACGCTCCATGGCACAGGAAGTTTGAGGGAGGATTGTGTTATCCATCTCCACAGGCTCTCCTAGTGCCCATTCTCTCCAAATGGCTGGTAAAAATCACTCTATATAAATGTAGTATTAGAGGCCAAAGGAATACCACAAGGCACAATATTTTAATTGTAGAAAACAGGAATGGAGTCCTTCAGAACATGCCCTACACACCAGGCCTGAGTGAACACACTCCCAGGTCCAAACAGTGGCAATCTCAGACAGAGATCAAATGAAGCCTGATCTGTCGAGTAAGGATAGGGGGAGAAGGAGATACACCACGAGCTGCCATGAGATTTCTCCAGTGTGTTATTCTTTTTAAGTAGAAACATGTGGTGGAAGATTAAGCAGCATCTTTTTAATCTCCGATTGTCCAGCTCCCCCTGCTGTAATTACATATTGGACACAAATGGCAGCAGATGTTCAGTGTCTAAGCTAAGAATTATATACTTACTCAATATCCCAGTGATTCAAAACACTGGCTGGGAGGCTGGAATTTAAATTTCCATGGAGTGGCAAATGAAAGAGTTCCTAGAACACCATGAGGCACAGAGAATATTAATGCAGACTTGAGGATGCACCCTTAATGGAGGGAGACAAACAGACTGAATACCAGCTAGAGTGGTTTTAATTACAGCAATTTCTCAGTAAATTATTTTAACCCATCCTCATCCCTAAGAAGCTGAGCCTCCATTGTTATTTTTCACATAATCAAATCTCTACAACTCTATGTAGGCAGCTAGACAGAAGGTTCTACCCAGTCATTTCATCATCTCTCAAGTGGCCAGACTAATTTCCCCATATAAAACCTAATAAGAACAGATCTATCAGCCTGTATTTTATCTTGTTTATTTTCCAAGATACACATTTGTCCATTATCCAACCACATGAAAGTTTTTTGCCTGATTTGCTGAGAATTTTAAACAAGTGGCTATTACTTCCTTTCACTAGACTTGCCTTCCCTTGAAATATCACAGTGCTAGGAAAGATGACTTAAATTGGAGAGATGCCTTACCCAACACAGACATGAATCATCTTCCCTAAAATTTAAGGGTACCAAAATAAGAGAGAGGAAGCAGTTCTAGGGGGCTCAGGCATGTGAATTTCCACAGATTGCATCTCGCTCCAATCAGTTTCTCATTTCCTGAATCAACAGGCTTGCTCCATTTTCTCCCAAACATCCAATTCCTTCCACCCATATTTTGGGTACCAACTGAAAGCCCATAATCTGATTCCTCCCACTGCAGTGGCTCAGGCAGGAGTGCAGATTTGAATGTTCTGAGCACTCCGAGGTGCAGATGCACACCAACAACACGTGTCTGAGTGTGACATAAATCCCTTTACTCATATGCACATCACAACTGAGGGCAGACACTTGTTTACCAAAACATTTTCTGACAGAAAACTGAAAACACCCTTAAGTCCATTAGCTTCACTGACCATTATGAAAATGTTGACTTTTAAAAGTGCATGTTATTACATATGATTTCATTTTTCTAGTAAGATCACAGGCTGGGATGCAAACCAATGTGCTGTTTGCTGCCAGATGGCGTGTTGGAAGGGTACAAAGTTATTTCACACACAGTGCTATGTGGCATGAGAATGCTGTTCTTACACTTCTAAATAGTCGTGCTTCTTTGAATGGTTTAGATCCCCAGTATTCTTTCAGTAAGCTCATAAGCTCTTCCCATTTTAGCTAAAGCCTTGTGAAGTTAATAGATAAATACCAGAGAACCTTTAGTGGAGTTTTTATGGACAACTAATCTGCCCCCTGCCCCTTAAATTTTCTATGTGCAGAACTCCAAAGGGTCAGCAGAGCAGCTGATCCAGGCACTGGGCTGATGTGCACAGGACCAGAAAAAAACCCACTATTGCCAGGTCTTAAAGCAGCTGAGAAAGTGATAAATTGACCATAATGCATAATTCTGATGAAGGAAATAACCTCCACGTGCCTTCAGCCTGCACTGGGTCCTCCTCAAAGAGAGAGGGGACAACCCAGAGCTTGTGCTCCACCAGTTTGTAACCCTCACTCTTCCTGGGAAAGAGCTGGTAATATCCTTAACAGCATCAGGGTCTCCAGAAAGAGATACATCTATGTATTTCACCTGAACTATCGGAATGAAGACAAAAGTCTTCAAAACCCTTTGGGAAGAACGCTCCATGTGTCAACAGGGAAGGTCCGCATCCACAGCCATCCTACAGCCAGGCAAAACAGGTTTGATTTGCACCAGCAGCCTCCGTGCAGCAATCCTGCATGACTGCCCTGCACATTTCAATTTTCGACATATTTGCTTTGGAAAAGGAGCTGGAAAAACCTCTCTCCCTCCTTCCCTCAGCGCACAGTCTGCACCCGCTGCTAAAAATTGTATCGGTATCAATCTCCTCAGCATCACAAACACACCCACGTGCGTCTGAATCCTGAAACGCTTATTTTGCAAAGAATGTGCCAAAAGATTTACTTACTCTTTAGAACTGTTTAATGATGTTGTGGGGATCAAAGGAGCAAGCATTTTCATGACAAAAGGAATTTGTACTCCAGGCTCTGCAGTGCAGACAGTGATTAGTGAGTCATACATAAGAAGTGTCTCGCTTTTCTCTTTTAAAGAGCTGTTGTAGCATTTACCTAAACATTACAGTGCTGAATCAGTACTTTCACAAGTCTTCCCAGTGATTGCCTGAACTGCTCACCTTTACCTGGTAATAACCTGGTGATGGTTCCTTGCCTGAAAGATGTGTTCACCTCCCTTACTTAACTGTTAGCAGACATTAAGGATGCATCCAGGATTTCCTGGGGGGCTTGGAAAGCAACCACTGCATCTGAAGGAGATTTAAAAATATCAGCTCTGAATGTATTTTTATTCACAAACGAACAAACAAAAAAGAATTGGAAAGTGTCTCATAGTGGAGCTCAGCTAGCCCAAAGAAATATTTTAATTCTATCACTTAATCTTTAAAAAAATAAGTAAATAACTACCCAGAGCTGAAACACCCCCTCTCATTGTGAAACAACCCCCATCCTTCTTCTGACTTCTTCCTGTTTAAGCCCTACTTCTCTCTCTTTTCAGAGTACAGCTCCCATCTTGCTGCCCTCCTTCCTAAAAAACCATGTTTCCCTCTCCTCAGTAATTGTGGATGATGATGATGATGATGATTGTTATAAATGAACTCTGTAAATTCGTGCTAAAATATGAATTGAATTAAAGTTATAGGAATTAAAAGCTGCAGCCCTCCCTTAAAACCAGAAATTTCAAAACTCCTGAAACCAGTTTAACCAGGGAGGGGTTTTCACAACACCAGAGCAGTCGGAGAATAAGCCTGTTCAATCAATAGGTGGGAATTCCATCCCAGGTGAAGTCAGATTTGTATCACAGGAACATTCACACTACGACCGAACGATGATGGCCTGATCGCTATTGCCTGATATCTACATCTCGGCCATCAAGGAATTATGTTTCTGGGAATCCTATTGTGAAGACTAAGGAGCCAGATGTACCAATTTCGTCATCCGGAGATGGACAATTCATTGCAAGATGGACCATTCATCACACCCAGAAACCTTTTTGTCCAGCCCTGTACAGTGAAAGAAGAACCTCATGAATATGATTCAGGGCTGAGAAGAATGGACTGGATGTGGTCATTCCCCAAGAACTGGATAAAATCGCCCTGGCTGAGACAGTCGGGGTGAACCGGGGGAGATCTGATGTGATAGAGGTCAGATCTGTACGCGTTCACCCAGTGCCGACCCCGGGCTCGGTGCTGCTCCTCAATCTCGTGGCTCATTGTGACCGATCTTTCGGCCGCATAATAAATTTTATTTCTTTATAAATTTGATTGGGCTATCTCGTTTATCACAATGATGATGATGATCCTTCCTCCACCCTCACTGCTCTCCCTGCCCCATTTCCTGGACAGTGTCCCTGCAGTTCACTCCCTTTGCAGCTTTGTCACATTCACGGCACCCAAATGATTCACCCCATGGTGGTACTGGTTTGCTCTTGGAAACTGGGAGAGTTGCAAGGGAGGAGAACAGGATTTTCTTTTTTAAATTGGCCAGAATAAATGGTTGTTTTGTGGATCTTCTGGATGCAGTCTGACACCCAGAAACTTTTAGGCAAGTTGGGTTTTTTTCATCCCATGTTCTCTCTCCTCGCTCAACAAGGAAAGATTTTGGTGCTGAAAATGGAAAGATTTGCAGAAAAGATTTGCCCATAATTTGAGTTCTAGAAAAAACGTACAGCTCCTTGAAGGAAATTAAAAACAGCAGGAAAACAAGCTGTTTTCTCACAAAAATCTTTTATGAGGAAAAAAATTTACTGTCCAACCTGGGATCACTTCTTACTTTTGATCTGCTAAGACTTCTATTCCTCTTTTTACATATCCGTCACCAAAGATTCATCCTTTCATTAGCAATTTTCTTCATTCCCTTGAAGTGGTTCATCAGCAATCTCCCTATATTTCTGTTGGTTTTCTTCAGTGTGTCCCAACGGGGGGGACATTCAGGCATCAGATTTGACCCTGTAGTGTCCCCAGTGGGTGACAAACCCTCTTCTGCTTTGTGCGGCTTAATTCCCTCGTGCGTGACAACCCCTGACACGACATCACTCTTCTGAAAAAGCAGCTTTCTTTGGTGCTTGTCATTCTTGAAACCCCTGCTCTGTGGAACGGGGAAATTTAATTCACCACAAGGCATGGTCCCAGCCCTGCCTCAGTCTTCCGCCCCCATCCTCAATTTTGTGTCCTGCCACTGAGCCCAGATGGCTTCAGCACAGGTGTCACTGATCACCTGTGCACCAGCTGCAGGGAGAGCTCTGTGTGCACTTCTGCTGCCAGATATTATTTTAAGAACAGACCCTCCATTACCAGGAGCTCTGAAAAACACTTAAAAGTCCAAGATTGCAGGAAAAAAACCCCACTGTTCAAAAGAAACCCTCACTGGAGCGAGAGCATTTTGCATGATTCATGGGCAGCACGGTACCTGAAATATTTCTGTGGTGCCTTTCCCTCAAAGAGCAGTGTTGGGACTGCAAGAGAATGTGCCAAAGCAGTCACAGTATTTCTGCACAGCTCCTTGAATAGATGCTGCTAAATGTATCTGAAGGAAAAAAAATTGAAAGCTGTGCTGAACTCCTGTGTCAAATATGGCCAAAAACTTGACATTTTCCCTTGTCTGGTTGCTTAGTGCTAAGAGGCAAGGAAACATATTCAGTTATTCTGCCATATTAATAAGTTAACATCCTAACAAAATATATCTCAAAGATGTTAACTTGGGACCCCTAGCCAAATAAACATCTCCCCAAAATTAGGAATATTCAGATGAAAACTCCAGGCTTGGGCAGAGCAGAGGGGAAAGGCTTCAATACCAGGATTCAGATTAGCTTGGAAGGCTGGCAGAGGAAGCAGCTTGCTCTGCTGGAGCTGGTGCTTAGCTTTTTGAGCAAACAAGTCAGTCCTTCTGTGTGAAGGTGCACACAGCTAAGGCAAGGATGACTCGCAGGATCCCACGTGCCTTTAGCTGAAAAACAGGGAGATTCCTCTGAGATGGCTTCAAGGTGTGTGACAAAACCAGCTTGCTGTCGATATTCCCTGAGTCCAAATAAGAATTTCAGAGCCAGTCAACACAATCCATGTTCCTGGCTTCATGTCTAAGCTGCTAAGTAGAAATGCTCCGAGAGGCGTGGAGCACCTGCAAATCTGATTTACACTCACGGCAGCCACAGGAATTCTGTACCTCTGAAACTTCAAGTCATTTGACATCGCCAGCTTTTGAAAGACTGAAGCATTTAATACCTCAAATGCTATATTTTTTGTTATCTTGACTGATATTTGAGAGCTGAGGCGAATTGCACAGACCTCACATGGTTCATCACCTCCAAGTTGCCAACATCCCTCTGCCGAGGCGCTGATGTTGGAGCAGATGGTGTTCCCGGGGTGATCTCGCTAATAATCAGAAGTCCTGCCCCCTGCCTCCCTTTTTCATTGCTGTTTAGCAATGCCTCTGCTCCACAGCTCACGCTTGATTGATTACCTGCTCCTGCCTCTGCCTCCTTTCCAGAGCTGCTGCCTTGGGAATGCACAGCCCCATCCTACGGGTGAGAACTCCTGCCTTTGTCCCTGGATGTGTGCCCTGGCACGTCACATCAGTAAAATCCATGGTGTTCAGGTGCATCTGCTCCTCAAGAGATAGAGGCAAGGCTGTATCATAACCTGTTATTTTTTTCCGTTTATTCATGTCTGTGTCCTCACACGGGATTCATTGTTATTAGCTCTGAAGATGCTTAACAGACTGAACCGAGAGCAGATTCCTGGAGAAAACTGATGTTAACAGCCTCACTACCTGATTCACTCCCAAATTCCAAGACAAGGACCTTTTTAACCCACCTTTGTGGGTTTGCTGCCTTTGTACTGGTTTTTATTTTATCAAAGGGGCCCACAGGACCTTTCAGATACCTCTCAGAAATCAGAGTAAGTCACATTAACACTGACTTCTTGCTTTATTAAAAACTATGAAGTGGAGAATACTTATTCTACCTGGAGGGAATGTTGGGTGAGACAGCATTACACAACCACATTTTAATTTTTGCCTCACTCAAGGTGAGGCAAAAGGTTTTCTGGGAATCTTCCTGAAATTCATATCAAGTGAGCCAGTTTAACGTTTCTAGGGTTAAACCTATTAAGGTTTCTAAAAATTAGTGTATCATTAGCTTCTTCCAGTACTTTGCAACTTTCTTTTTAAAAGTTTACAGTGAATGTTATCAAAAGTCTCAAGCAGTTCCTGTTTTGCCAACAAACTAAAAAAGACTCGCATGCATTTTTCAGCTGTTTCCTTCTCTTTTCATTAATTTGTCTTTTTTTCCCCCCCCCCCACATGAGCAGGGTACAAAAAGCTGTCCTCCTTAAGTCCCTTCTTCTCCTCCAGTCTGCACTCTTTCCACTCTGAGTTTTATTTACCCAGATGTCTTACAGTTGGGTTTAGGTTTTTATCCCTCTGATAATTCTTTTACCAAAAGGAGCCTCATGAGATCCAAAGCTCTCTTGTTTCAGCCTCTGGGTTCTGACACTGGCCAGCATCACCTGCTCCTGCACCTGGCAGATATTGGCCACTCTGCTGCCCAAGTAGTCTCTTTCTGATTTCTGATGCTTAAGGGTAGTTTTAAACTCCATCCTTCCTCCTTTCTTCTTTGCCAGCATCATATTTTTAAAGCAACACAACTAGAGGCAAGATAATGAGAGTAAAATCCAATCACCTGTTTTTCACAGGGATCAACTGTGAATCTTCTGAGCCAAGATTTTGGCAGAGAAATTGGCAGTTTCCATAATGGAACTGTGAATTGAAACACACAGCGAGGGATTATTATTGAGCTACCATCCAATAAACTGGAAATGTATTTTTGAACTATTGCTTTTAGTACATATTACTCCACATTCACTACAGTTAAGCACACAGCACTCCTTGGTTACGAGAGGCAATTCATTATTGCTGTGTGAACTTTCAGTGGTTACTGCAGCACTTAACCTGTGCAACTCTTAAACTTTCTCAATTATATTTTATATTAAATGAGTACAATCAAAATGAATAAGATGTCTTATCCAGATAATGCAATATGCAGAATGAATATCACACGTTAATGATACACAGCAATAACAGGTCATGCTCCTGAAAGCATTCCTGTATATTCATGTCAGCCTCTCTGACAGATGGAAGGGCTGCACGTACCAAACACTGGACATCTCTAATTAATCCTGACCTAAGATGTGACACCAAATTAATTGTTCTAAATGCACTAGGGGAAAAAAAAACAAACAATAGCATATTGTGAGAATGCACACAAAATCCAAGTGAATTTCTGAGTGTCTTTCTTCATGCAGGAAGGGAACACACCGGCTCAGACCTCAAGAAATTACAAAGACCTGGGAGAAGAACAGCTCACAGAGCTGAAATGATGCCACTGGGCCATGGCCAAAGGCTCCCTCTTTGACAGAACGTTGTTGACAATGCCAGAGGTACTGGGAGATGCAGTGTCAAGAGCAGTTTTCAGCTTGCCCTGGTCAGTCTGGGGATTTTCCATCATTCCTCAAGTCTAGCAGGCAGGGAGGAAAGGCTGAGAGAATTGGGATTGCTCAACCTGGAGAAGAGAAGCTTTGGGGTGACCTCATTGTGGCCTTTTAGTGCCCGAAGGGAGCCTGCAAGAAAGACGGAGAGAGAAAATTTACAGGGGCCTGGAGTGACAGGACAAGGGGGAATGGCTTCAAACTGACAGAGAGTAGGGTTAGACAGGATGTTAGGAAAAAGTGCTTGACTGAGGGCTTGGCAAAGGTTTCTCAGAGAAGCTGTGGCTGCCTCATCCCTGGAAGTGTCCAAGGCCAGGTTGGATGGAGCTCTGCTTAACCAGTGATAGTGGAAGGTGTCCCTGCCCATGGGACTGGATGATCTTTCATGTCCATTCCAACCCAAATCATTCCAGGATTCTGTGATTCCGTAACACTACTTTAACTCACTTGTTTTTCCAAAACGATTTCCAGCCTCAAAGTTTGCAGGGAAGAGCCAAACAAATGTGCTGTGAATAACTCAGAAGCTAGAAGGCAAATGTGAAAGATTTCTAACTTATTTTCCAAAGTCTTACACATTATTCTTCGATGCCTATTTTAGCCTGACTCATCTTGACTAAATCCTTGGCAATAGCAAAGGTTGACAGTAAGTCTAAACAACATTTGGGTGAGAAATTAGAAGGCTGGCAGAGGTAACAGGGTTTGCTGATAAAAAAAAAAAAGTAAATCTCCCAGTTTATCTGCAAAGTCATGCACCTGATGAGATCCCAGTCATGCTGGATGGCGTGGCATGAACTGGAGGAGCTCAAAGCAGGGAGGAGAAGCTGCTGGATCAAGTCCATGGTTCAGGCATTACTCTGCCATGGCAGCTCCAGGGACCACAGCGGCAAAACCTACAGTTCAACACACAAGGAACGACTGGAGTTATTATTTATTCCCTTCTCTGGTCCCATTTCAGGAAAGCTGTTCAGTGCCTGCCCAGTTGTTTGCAAGATCAGAAGCACAAGTGAATTTTTCAGTGGTCTGTATACAACATGTCCCAGGGAGCAACTTCTAAAGAAAAAAAAGTTATATTTTCAGGTTATATTCTCAGAATTATATTTTCCCCTTGGTTACTAGAGTCTGTTCTAAAGCATTCCTCTTCTACCATTCATACTTGAGTAACTAGTTATCTGAGATATGAATGTGTTTTCAGGTTTTGCACCTTCTTTTAAGGATTCTTCATGTGCTTGTTACAGCATGATAAACAGCAGAACATTGGCACTGGAAGTGCTCTGAGCACCAAGGTGACCTTTTGTTTGCTGATGAAGTAACCTCCAGTGAGATAAGCAACAGGAGAAACCGTTCCTATAATAACCTATCTCTTTAAAGAAAAACATAAACACGTGCAATTTCTCAGACAAATGCATGTTTAATGTGTCCCTGACATCCCCCTGCTACATCCCCAGGAATTCACTTACCTTTTTGGTCACAGTTTATCCACCCAAGTAGCAGGTCAGGAAAAAGCCTCGGCATTCCCTAAATTCAGGCTCATCCAGGGCTGGCTGCCACTCACAGAGCAGCCCTGATGCTACAGTGAAAGTCAGCCAGTGACCAGAGAATGACCCCAGATAAACCATCCCAAGAAAACCACCCCAGAGGCAAAAATTTCATGAAGAAAAACAAGGACCGAAAGTGTGTGGAACAGTGAGATCAATTAGCTTTGGGTTTTTTTGGGTTTTTTTTGTTTTGTTTTTTTTTTTTGCCTGGTGGATTTGCTTTAGTTTTGCATTTGTAATTACTTAAATGCAGTGTTCTTCACAACAGACATAATTCACAGGCCTTTAATGCTGTGCCTTTCAAAACAAACATGAGTCACAGCCCCTAGGTAAACTTCCTGGGCAGGCAGTGAATATCATTATTGTGTGATAGAGTGCAGCAAGCTGTTTGCCAGATTACTCAGTCTCCTAAAGCTAGCAAAATGCATTGCCATTTATTTATTATGCTCATGATAATTACAATTATCATCACTGCAGTGCCAATCTGTTTGCTGCAGAATGAAGGCCTCTTCATGATGTCTACAAGGATTCGGTGTCAGGCCTGGGTAGTTAACCAAATTATGGGGCCTTGCAGGATTATTTTTTGCCGCAAAATGAGGGCTTTAAGAGGTATCAAGCAGTACTCTCCTGCTTGTTTAACAACAACGTGCAGGAAACCTCTGTTACAAACCCCACCTTCTGTACAAAAGACTGTTCTGGTCCTTGCTTCGGGCACTGCCTTCCAAGAAAATATCCAAGCACGAGTTCCAGCTCAGTATCAACTACACTGAACATAAAAATGAATGTATATTTCCAGTGCCCCATAAATGTGTCTTTTCCTGCATCTATTAGGATCCATAGAAATTACATAATGTCTGAGTATGGGTACAAAGTAAACATGAATCTGCCTCTGCCTTTATTTCTAGCCCGTTCCTCAGAACGTCTTGGCACCCAGAAGGAGGAGTCAGAACATGCTGAGACATTAGGCCAGAGAGAGTAGCAAAACCCAGATTGTGAGCAGAGGGGGTGGAAACACAGAGTGTGGGCAGGTGAGAAATGTGAGATCATTTATCCAACCCTGCAGCAGTCTAAAAGAATACTCAGCTTCATATGGCGCTTTAAATCTTCAGAATCCCCAATGAGCATTAGTCAAACTAATGAAATTAGTCATCTAAGGTCGTATTCTTTTTATTTTCATTTAAAAGCGTTTTTGTTGGAGGATTTTGATGAGTTACATTGATTTAATGCCCTGTGAATGAGTTCTCTTAAGTTGCCCTGCGTTTCCCTTCACATACATCCTGACAGAAGATCTGCAGGTTAGCTGAACATTGGTTCCTTGAAGGCTCCTGACGTGATCAGGCTCTGTGTTTCCTGGTAACACATGTTCCAATGTTAGGTGACATTTCTCAGACGAGATAGAACCAGATCTCTGGGATTCACTTTGGTTAATTCGGTTTAGAGAGCTGTCTTGTCACCGGGCCCTCACTTTACTGATGTGGAAATATGTTCAGCACAAATGCACTAATCTCTTTCATTTTCATATACAATGAGATGCTGAATTACAGCACTTAATAAAAACCACTCTGCTCGCCCCCGTGGGAGTTGCAGACGATCATCATTAGCGTAAAAACACAGCGATCATCTCACCACACTGAGCCCTGGAAGTTCAAATATGGATCTAAAACCAAAACACAGACTGAAGTCAGCTCCTGGGTGGATTCAGTGTTGTTATTAATCACAGGATCATAGAATATGCTGGGTTGGAAGGGTCCCACAATGATCATCACAGTTCTGGCCCTGCGCAGCATCATCCCCAACAATCCCACCCTGTGCCTGAGAGCACTGTCCAAACACTTCTTGAGCTCTGTCAGGCTTGGTGCTGTGATCATTCCCTGGGGAGCTGTTCCAGTGCCTGACCACCCTCTGGGGGAAGAATCTTTTTCTAATATCCAACCTAAACCTCCCCTGACGCAGCTCCAGCCATTCCCTAGGGCCCTGGTCACAGACAGAATAGATCAGTGCCAGTTAATTATGAGCCACTAAGATTCATGGAACAAATAGAACATTTGGCACCTCTTTGGACACAGAGCACTAGCAGAGGTCTGTCTCTGCAGAACAGCAGAATAAACCATAGGTCACCTGACCTCTAATCACACCCAGGAACTTTTGGATAGGCATTTGTTATGATTTTGCAGTGAGAAGGAATGAGAGGGGAGAGAGGCGAGTCCTGGACATTCTCCTTGTCAAAGCTCCCAAAATGATGAATGATAAAGGTTCACAGTGACTGACCCTTATTGCACGGCAGCAATTTAGGCAAAAATTATTAGGAGCTGAAACTGTTTATCCTTCATCCTGCTACCATGCATAATGGACCAATTAAGATATATCATGAGCTGCTCAGTGATGTCAGACATAAGTCAGAGGAACCCAAGAGATGGGAACTAAATCAGATTGCCAAGGACAAGTATAAAAGGAAAACATGAGCACATAAGGATAAAGGGGAAAGCCATAATAAGGAGACATAGAGGGTAACAAGAAACATTCCATAAGTACACTAATAGAGAGTGAGAAAAGCTTTGTTCACTATAAACAAGGAGAGGGTTACTCTGCTCTATAACAGGCAGGGAAAGTGACTGTCAGGTGATGTCAAGAAGACCACAATGGTAAATGCCCCTTCTGCACCAAGTCTTCCCAAGGAAAATGGGAACAAAGGTTTTTACTTCAAATCAGTTTCATTTCTAACTATGAAAAGACAAGGGTCTTTTGAATTTAGGAGAGGCAGACAAGAAATATGGAAAGAGATTATTTTTATCTCCTGGAGGGACAGGAGAAGGGTGAACAAATTCAAGCTGAAAGGGAGTAGGGTAGATTGGATATTAGGAAAAGAATCTATACTGAGAGAGTGGTAAGACCCCGGCACAGGGTGCCCAGATTTGCTGTGGCTGCCCCTGGATCCCTGGTAGTGCCCAAGGCCAGGTGGGACACTGGGGCTTGGACCACCCTGGGACAGTGGGAGGTGTCCCTGCCCATGGCAGGGGGGTGGAACTGGATGAACTTTAAGGTCCCTTCCAACTCAAACCAGTCTGTGATTCTGTGTCCTCTGTTTTGACTTTAGTAAGAATTTTTATATTATCTGATCTAACATTGACACAAGCAAGTTGCAAAACCCAGTCTAGGAGGAACTGCCTATGTAGATATAACCTAGATTCAGTCCAGGTCTGTGTTTTCATCCATAGCTGCAACCATGGAATAGAGCTGGAAGAAACTAGAGGCACATGGGAATAGACTGTAACACTGTGTTTGCAAACTAGCGAAACAGGGGGGAAAAGATGAAGTTCGATAAATGCAATTGCAATATCCTACACCCAACAGACAGTGCAAATACTGGATGTGGAGAAGCAGGTTAGGTAACAGCTCTGCAAAGATGGGTGTAGGTGTTACAGTCAATGACAAACCGAGCATGAGTCAGCAGTGTCACACTGTTGGGGAAATGGCAAGTGTCCCTCTGAGATACAGAAACAAAAATAAGGTTTCTGAGACATGAATCAATCCTTCTGTTCTGCCCAGCACTGGCAAGAACACAGCTGGGCTGGGCACTGCACTCCAGGAAAGTGTGGAGTAAAAGAAAATTGTCCAAAGGGGAGGAAACATTGAAAGAGCTGGGATATGCAGCTGAAAACAGAGGAAAATGTACCAGGTAGCCATCTTCAAATAGAAAACCGTCATACAGAGGAAGGGAATAACCTGTTCTTTGTGGAAATAGTAGCCAGGAGAGAAAGTTTAATTCACAGTAAGAAAGATTAAAACATTAGGAAAAACATTTTACTGGAAAATCTGGTGGAGGACACTAGAATTCCTGCTGGGGCTGTCTCCCCATCACTGCAGATCGAAGAATGTGTTGGAAAAACGTGTCAGAAATCATCAAGGTCTGTTTGATTCTCTTCAGGGGAGTGGTCTAGCTGAGCTCTGGAGTTCCCTCTGTGCCCTACACTTAACACTTATGTCATTTATAAGCTGCCCACAGCAAATGAACCCTCATCTTAATGAGAGACCTCGCTCCAGCCACGCTGCCTATTGTCCACCACTCCACAGCTCTCCATCAAAGTTTTTCTGAACACAAGCAAATTCTGCAATCCAGCTCCTTCCTCTAAATAAGCAGCATTGTTGATTTTTAAATCTAAGACGTTTATAAATGACTTCTCCTTTCATTGTCGGCAAAATTCTATCTTGAGTTAAACCAGTCTTGTTTCAGGAAATGTATACATGTCTCTCTCTTAATAAATAATCCTGTTTAAAATGCAATCTAAACAGATGCAATATTTTACTAGCATTCCTAGCTCTTTTCAGAACTAGTACTTTCTGTTATTTTCAGAAACACCACAAAGTTTAAAATTTATAACTAAGTAACGTTATTAGCAAAAAAACCCAGCCAAATAATTGCTGTTTCACTTCATTCCAAACTAGGATTTATCTGTAAGCAACTCATACCAATAAAACCAGAAAACCAAGTTACCTCACACCATGTGCAAGTTCTCTCACAATGCTGAACCTCCTGTTCCTGTGGGAAAATGATGAACTGAATCCCTACAATCATTACCTGCTCTGTGCCTTCCATCAGGCACCTCCAAATAACTGATCAAAAACTGATGCTATTCTCATTTCACCAGTGGTGAAATAGCAGCTGTTCTGCCTTCATCAAAGATTGAAGTCATTTCTCAAGGTCCAACAGGAAATCAGCGCCCAGGTCAGGAATTTTGCCCTTGAGCCCCAACATTTAGTCTGGGTCTGTTGGTTTGAGTTGCCATGTTTTCCTGCATAAGGAGATGCCAAATGCCCAGTTTTAGACCGAGTTCCTTTTTGTCCATAACTATGGGGTCACAATAACCACCCTCACAGCTATTTTTTTCCAGAATAAATTGTACAGCGTTAACCATTGATGCTTTATTGTCATTGATTTAGCAGCTGTCACAGAGTTACAGGAGAGATAGATTGCTGTTATTTTAGCCTATAAAAGGTCTTATGCCTCTGTCAGCAAACACTTTATTCCTTAAAATAAATAAGTAATCTGAAAGAAAATAAACAAGCTGGAGAAATCTTTTAGACAAAAAAAAAAAGGGGAAAAAACCTAATATTTTTTCTTTCTGATTTTATACCTTTTTTTTTTCTTTTTGTGTTTTAACTGCTGCATTGGCTATTTCTTTCTGGATAACAGAGCTGTGTTTCAGTGCTTTATAGGAACCTGGAGGGCAAGTGAGGACACTCCTCACACCCCACTGGGAATACTTGTGCTGGAATATCACTGACAGGATTTGGGTAGCAGAGGACTGCAGGGGTGACCTGTGTGGGAGGAGGCCATGAACTGCCCTGGGCTGATCACAGCCTCATCCAGACAGCTCTGAAACATGAAAACAACCTAAATCTCAAATTTCAACCAGCCAGAGGAGCACTTGGCTCCTCTGCTCAGACATATTTAAGAAATGGGGGCAAGCACTGAGGGCAGGAGGCAAAGGAGATAAAGGCAACTTTTTTGGATGCCAAAGGAAACTGTGAAGAGAAGGGAAAAAGAGAGATTTGGAGGGATGGAAGGGGCACGTGGAAGATGGTCCTGAGAACAGGGCTGGAGGCACAGTCCTGGAAGTGCCAAAAGAAGTTTCCCTCTGCCCGTCACCAGCCCAAAGGAGTCAGTGGAGACTCACTGTGGCACAAGGGGATAAGGGATGTGGAGAGAGGGAAGAAGGAGGAGAGGTGCTGGGCTGAAGCTTACCCTGAGAAAGGGGAGGAGAACTGTTTCCCTAACTGCTTAATTGTTTCTCTCTCCTCCGTCTTTTCTCGATGTCTGAATCAGTAATTAGTGGCTTATATTAAATAACAATGAATTAAGGGAAATTCCTTGAGAGGAGACGTTTTGCCTGTGATACTTCGTGTTTCCTCATTATTCTTAAAAAAATTCCAGATACTTTCAACTAAACAAACCTGCCTTCTGTTTCCTGCTTCCTAACTCAGGTTATAAATTCAGCCCTGCTGGATCTGCTACACCACAGGCCTGTTTTGGGCTGTGAACCCAAACTGGCCACTGATGTCAGAAGGACACTTGAGAAAAAGTTCAGAGCAACAGCAAGAAATGCCCCTGTGCTGCAACTCAGTTTTTCCAGCTGTGTTCAAAATGACAACAGGCATTTACCTTCCTGTTCCTGCACCTCCAGTGAATAAGAAAACTCAGGGGCACCAGAATCTGCACAGGAATGTCTGCACAGCACAAGCAGAGTAGGAGAGTGTTATCAGTGCTTTCCTGAAGCACCAACAGCATTTAGCAAAAATCTAAGGACTTGGCCAGCTCACTTCAATTATCTAATTTGTGGGGCTATGTTTCATATATGTTTTAGATTGATTTAATTACTCTTAATTAACATAACTTTGTGTATTATGAGAGACAGCAGATACCCATAAAGATTTTTATATTGAGCTGTATGGCAGCCAGCAATGCACCAGCCAAAAGAATATAATGAGGCATATAAAAAAAGCCTGCTGCACTACACTCCGTGGTAATTTTGAAAAATGAATGTCAGAGTTTGCACAATACAAGAGATGCCATCCTGCTCTTGCCTTCCCCAATCTGGCTATGGAAGGTGGATCAAGCCCTGGTTAGGATGGTGGAAGATGTAGACTCCAAGGTTGATCTGCAGGGAGCCACTCCACACCTCTGGATTTTCTCCTTCCCCACAAAGCAGAGTAGATGGAACTGCTTCCTTTAGCAGACTCCAGATGGAAGATACACCCTGAACTCTTCCCCAGGATCAGGAGATGGGCAGCTGTCTCTTTGATCTGTTTTTGTGAAGTCTGAAAGGTTTTGCATCATTTGCTGTTTGTCAGCTGTTTAAGATGGACCTGCCTGGTCCTTTCCAACCCCACCTTGCTACAACAGAGGCAAATGGAGCTTGGTTTGAAGGAGGTGAGGAATCTCCACCTCTAACCATGACCTGTCACAGGGAGGATCCCAAAGCTGTGGGGAGAGCCAGAGGCTGCAGAACAGCAGAGACATTATCCTACAAAGCGTGAAAAATAAATGGAAAGGAGAGCAATAACGTTCTCTCATGTCCCACCAGTAAATGTCCACCCACCAACACCAGGCATAGCCAACAGGAATCTTGTCCCATGCAGAAAAAAAAATAGTAATTTACTAAAAATGTTATTTTTAGTAGCACCTTCCTTTAATTGCACTGCTGTCACCCATGTGGGCAGAATTCAGCAGTCTTCAGGGGCTCAGTTTGCCAAGGACAGGACAAGGTGGCTGAAAAACAATCAGAAAAATCAGAGAAACAAACAAAGAAGCAAGAGATTCCACAAGATGACTTCCTCCTTCCTTCTCCCAGCAGCACAGTTCCCATGTGGAATGAACGCCTTTCACTGAGCTGTATCTTCATTTTCAGATTAAGGTCCATCTCAGAGATGAGGCAGGGCAAAGAGAAGTTGGAATAATACAGGAAAAACTGGAAAATGTGAGCATTGCAAGGACAAAAGCTTCCAATTAACTGTCTTTACAGCTCCAGAGACACAAATTCAGGGGCTGCTGGAGAGATGAAGCAGCAAGTTGCTGGGGTTCTTTTCCTCACATTTTGGCCACGAGAATGTATAATGAAAAACAGTAAAAGCAGAAACCCCACGATGCTCATAAACAAATGCAATCTCCTGTCTGCCACATGCCCTAATTACTGAACATCCCAACACTCCAGACTCTGCCTCGAGTTCAAAACCAGAGACTCAACCTTGGCATGGTTTTGGCGTCCTGAATGCGTGCCAGCACCACCAAAGTGGAAACTGTTCCTTACAGACTCCATTATCCTGGACCTGAAGAGATGAATGTGCTTTACAAGACTGCCACAACTATTCAACTCTGGCAGAAAATCTTTGCAGAGCTGGAATTTGTTTTTTCTTCTGCTGGAGCCTCTTTTTATCTATATCATAGTGACACCCGGTGGCCGTGAGCATGAATGGAGCTCCGTGAGAGAGCTTGGCTGATCCTGCTTTATTGCAGACAAAAAATGCATCCTGAAGTGTCAACGTGAGAGCAGAAAGCAAGAATTCTTTATAATTAGACTCTTTTTGACAATTAAAAAAAAAAATTAGATGTATCTTCTTTAGAGAATTCTATACAGGATTTTTTACCTCTGGTTTTATTTTTATAAAATAGGCACAGCTAAAAATTAAATGCACACAGGATGTGTGTTTATAAGTCAAAAATAATTTTTTTATGATGCTTACTAGTTATTTTTATGATTCATCAATTCACAGACACAAACATTTTTGCACACAGAGGCTGATGCTCCCATCTTTGCAAAATCAAAATGGAAACAACCTTAAGAAAAGGGAATATTCCTACCTTGTCAGCTTGCTCCGAGGTGCAACCAGAGCTAAATTGCTTTTCTTTCATATGTTATGCAAAATATAACCACCAAAAAAAAAAAAAAAAAAAAAAGGGTGAAATATTTTATTTACTGTGGGGCTGGTGAGGCCCAGGGTGCCCAGATTTGCTGTGGCTGCCCCTGGATCCCTGGCAGTGCCCAAGGCCAGCTTGGACATTGGGGCTTGGAGCAGCCTGGGACAGTGGGAGGGGTCCCTGCCCACGGCAGGGGTGGCACTGGATGAGCTTTGAGGTCCTTTCCAACCCAAACCAGTCTGTGATTCTGTTTATCTTCTAAAAGACAAAGCATTCAAGTTACAAGGACAAGATTATAGGATGAGCGTCTGAGCTCTTTATCAGCTGCACTGTTTATCTCATTTACATGACTTGGGAGTACGTTGTTCCATTAGAAAGATCATTAGCGGTCAGAAAGACCAGAACTTGGAGAAGTGAACATTCCAGGGAGAAGGAAAGTGCCTGAATTCACAGAGCGAGCTCCTGTGTAACTGAATGCAATTAAAGTCGAGATCAGAGCTATCACCTCCTCCATGCACATCATCACAGTGACTACTGCTGGGACTGAAAGCTCTTGTGTTTAGGGTGTTTGACAGTGGGATTTCCATTTTCAGGATCACAGACACGTCACCACCTCAGACCATAACAAGAACATCCCTTGACCTGACATCAGGCCGTTCTCCTGCCGCTCTGGAGGTTTTATCAGTGAAAAATTCATTGGTCCAGCCTTGTCCTCTCTTCTACAATCACAATTTTCAGAAGCTTCTGTATCAACACATTGTCACCTCATTGGGCTTCAACAAACTCTTGCTTTGCAAACCACAGCATGTAACAAAATGCTTGAAAATATTCCATTTCCAGCTATGAAATCTTGCCTCATGCACACAACATTGTGCTCATCAAACAAAGCTAGGAAATTTCATGGTTTGAATGAAAGGCTGAGGTGGGAGACCCAACACATCAGCATGCAAGGAGCTTCTGTCTCCCACACCATTTTTCACTGAGAAGGCTTTAAAATGCAAAGTTCCTGGTAACCTTCCTCATTAGTCACTTCCCTGACTACAACAGCTATCTTTCACATCTGATTCATCAGTAATACAAATATCTCCAGACTATGCATGACTGGTAACCCCTTGAAACTTTATCAGCACACTTGGCACCAGCATGGAGAAACTGTCACACTGAAGGACTCTCAGAGATCACAGAGTTACCCCTGCCTAAGTTCAAGGCAGTTCTCATCAGCTTTCAGCTGCCTCAGCTCTGCAATTTATGACTGTCCTCTCAAAGCAGCCCCCCTTGCTTTGAGCATGTTGTGATCTATGGAAGTGGTTAATTATTCATTAATTTCTTTCTTTGGTCAAGAACATTGGTTGCATATGTTTTGTAACACAGAGTTCCAGGCTGGTCTTTTAAAAATGTTGATAACATTATTCAAGGCCGAAGTAAGAGATGACACTACCTCAAATTTAATTTATTTTTTAGTGGTAATGGCTCTATGAGGGAATGTTATGTCTTTATGTGCTGGCCCCACCCAGGACTCTGAATATCAGCCTTGCAGCTTTCAGAGAGACCTGGTGACATCTGACCTGGCACAGCAGAGAATTTATAAAGGAGAGCAAGCACAGGATTAAGACAGCCCTGAACTATCATCACCCCAAAGAAAACCCCGATGGATGAGGTGCTGACCACCCTCTGCACAGCCCCAGGGGGATTAGAGGTCACACCAAAGCTCTGCTCTCATAATTTCATTTTTCCAGCAGCTGAAGCAACACAAAGTCCAGCCTTGATTTGTTCAGTCATGCCTGAGGGAACCCACCTGGACTTTTCACTAGTAACTACTTTTCCTTACTGTAAGTACTTTCAATACCCTAAATATATTTTAGCTTCAATCTAGCCATTGCAGTCTAACCCTCCCCCCGCCCCACCACCAAAAAAACAAGGTTTTTTGCTCATTTTCCCATTTTGTATTCCAATAGAAATAAACACTACCAAATTTTTTTTCTTGTGTGTGCAGATATAAGAGTCTGCTGAGCTTTTATACATCCCCAAGTCCTTTCTGATAAGAAAACTGAGAGTTTAGGCCAGCACATACAAAATTTAGTTTTATTTATAAAGTAATTTTGGTGTGCTACTGTGGAAATTGTTCAGATGTAAAAAGACTGGAGTTGAATATATGCTCTGTCCTCTACAGCTGGACTTCAAGAGTTCGGTAGTTTGCAGACAAGAACTCTTGGATATTTCCCCACAGTATTAGTCTTAAGAAATTGTTCAGACTTGTTTTAAATGACTTAGTGCTGCTACATCCCTTGAAGTCTTGCAGTGAAAGGCTTCCTTGTTATCTGCCCTTAACCTTCCTCTTCATTTCATACTGCAATATCTAATTACACAATAATTCTCTTCCTGTCTAATATTTATGCTGTTTAAAAAGAAATGCTAAAATGGTTGTACACAAGACAGATAACATAACACAAACCAACGCATCTCTGATAAAAGGAGACAAATTGTAACATGAAATTTCAATTCCCATGACTTTAGAGATGATAAAAAATCCACGAGAGAAAAATCAAGGCTGAATAAAGAATCCATGCAAGGTTGACTGTGCAGAGATGAAACTCCAGCTATTTATGCTCTTTGGAATTCTGCCCTGCAGCCCAGATAGGAAACAGATATTAATCATTCCTTTCTCCCTCTGATTTTTCCCTGGAGACACCTCTCTCAGCACCTAGAGCCACGGAAAATTCAGGTTAGATGAGACTTCTGGTGTCCACCCTACTCTTCAGGGCACGGCCAACTTCACAGTGAGATCAGGTTGATCCAGGCCCCACTCAAAAGGGCTTTGGGAATCTCCCAGGATGCAAATACCACAGCCATCTCCAGGCACCTGTTCCTGTACTGAACCACCCTCCTGTGTGGGATATCCCTCCCCAGTTCCAGTACCTCCTTCACCAAAGACTCATGAGGTGAGTGATAAATCTGCAGCTAATTTATAAATCAAACAGCTACATCATGCTGCAAGGATGACATCTGTAGTGTAAAATACTTCATTTGGTCAGTGGCCAACCTCAGGTTACTTTCTGTTCTTCTCTCTCTCCAAGACGGGGTGGTGCAACTTGGGAAATTCCATGTAAACAAACCAAAAATCAGCCCAATATTTCTCCCCAGACTTCTTTTGGAGTCCCTCAACAATCAACAGATTAAAATTCATTCACACTCTCCCTAACCCCATGATCATTGACCCAGTCAAAGAGTTTCCAGGAATCTTTTGTGAAGAGAGGATAAGGAGAAAATTTGGTCTCTTATGAAGAGCAGCAGTGAGATTTAATGCCTTGATTCCCCTTCCTGGTTGCCTGCAGTTCCAAGCAGTTCCCTGGATTACAACCCCTCGCTGACACAAATATTTTAAGCAAAACAGAAGCTTAGAACACTTTGCCATCCCAAATGCTCAGTGCATATATCACCAGAATAATAAATAGTAAGCAGGGAGATAGCATTGACACTTGGCCTGAGGCTGGCACTGCCAAGCAATGTTTAAGAATGTCTCTTTGAATTCTGAAGCACTCTTATGCTCTTTTCTGTTCATGTACCGCTGCTTTGCAGTTCATAAACATTCCAGTGAATAGCTTTTTGATTCATGTGAATGCTTGAAAAATACCTATTCCCTGCAAAATGCCTGCACATAATTGAGTTTTCCAATGCAGCGGCACAAATATTTGCTATTTGGTATTCCACTGCCTAAAAATCTGTTCTGCAGTCCATGAACAGCTATGCAGCCACACAACCAGCCAATATATCAGAGAGGGCAAAAAGTCAAACTAGATAGTTTGCACATGTAAATTGACAATTGTTTATCTATATTATCCACTGAACAGATTTGCAGAGTCCAGATACAGTTAATAAACAGTTCATGAATAGCAAAAAGTATTTTCAGACTACTCAGTGTTTTCACTTTTTGGACCTTTATTCCTTATTACCTTTTGCTTAAAGATATGAAAACTACCAGTTATTTAAGTGCAGGGTTTTTTCATGTGCACGGGTGACAAAGATTAGTGAGAGCCTGCTGCATTTTCACCTTCAGATGAGATAGTTTGGCACTACAAATCATCACAATGTTGTATTGGACCAAGTACCCCAGCACATTAATTGCCTCACAGAGGATTTGCTGGACATTTATTAAGTCAGGAAAGTTTTAATTATTAAAGAGATGGAAGTGTTTTGCAACCTTCACACTCTTACACAGTCTTACCTAGACAAAACGAGAAGAGTTGTGACTCAAGGTGCAGCATTTGTGACAATACTAAACTTCAGATATTCCCAAGGAAAAAAATGAAACCCAGACCAAGCTCAGCATTAGTTTAGTTCTGTGACTGGAAGCACTCCCTGGGAGCTGAATTCTGCATGTTAAACATCAGCTCTGCTCCCAGCTGTATTTTTAGCATGGACACCTTATTTTTTGATGTTGTGGAAGGGAAGAAATAGCACAAGGCAACGAGGCTATACACAAGGCTCCCTTTCCACGAGGAAATGCTAACACAATGGCTTTTTTTTTGGCATTTCTCCCACTCCCTGCTGAGGGAGGGTCCACTGCTATGATGCAGGCACGTGGGACACAACAGGGAGTGGTGCAGCTTGCAGATCCAGGTAACTGGAGCTTCCCCACAACTGCTCCAGCTCCAGCCAGGCATTGGGTGGAAGTTTGCCAGGCTCTGAGCTCAGAAGGTTCATGGTCCAGTGCACCTTCCCAGCCACCCTCAGCTCCTACAAGGAAATGAGCCCTTCATCTCTGCTGCCTGAGCAGGTCACCACTACACAAAGCACTTGTGGTTTGACCTGTTTGTTATTAATTCACTGCCTTTCATTCCTGTAAGGAAACTTCTAGTTCTTTGAAGTGGGAAAGAGTTTCAGGGGACAAAAACATTTAAAAAAAGGCTTGTTTCATAACCTTATAATCTGAACTCTTTAGCAAATTATACAAGCACTGTGTTAAGGTTCTTGTGCAGAAGGGTGTCTTTATCCTGCAGTTCTGGTCCACCTTAATCAAATTCCTCTGATCTCCCAGATAATTTGATTTTTTTCTTGTTTCAAATGACAGAAGAGAGGGATTCTTCATCAGTAACTGTACTGATAAGACAAGGAGTAATGGGTTCAAACTGAAAGGGACACTTAGCTTAGATATTAGGAAGGAATTGTTCCTGTGAGGGTGGGGAGGCCCTGGCACAGGGTGCCCAGAGAAGCTGTGGCTGCCCCATCCCTAGAATTGTTCAAGGCCAGGTTGGACAGTGCTGGGAGCAACCTAGGATAGTGGAACTACACAATCTTTGAGGTCCCTTCCAACCCAAACCGTTCCAGGATTCTGTTATTCTAAGACTGGCCTGGCCAGCTCTTGTTTGGATCATTGCCTATCAGCAGAAGTAAAACAAAGGAGGTTGTCAGTCTCACACAGTTCTGTTGCCTTTGTCCTCATACAAATACCCGAAACACAGCAAATGTCCTGAGTGTGAAGACTGGCCTGTCGCTCACCCCATTACTTTTGTGCAGCCCCTTCCAAAGTACTCTGGGGATTTCATCACACTGCACCTTAACAAATTACATGTACCAGCTGAGCCACGGCCATTACATCAGCATTCCTGTGTTCTGAAACCACACAAATCCTCAGGGAAAGCATTTAACACTGGAGCACATTTTTTTGCGTTAGATGGAGTTGTAGAGCACGATTGTTTCATCAGAGTGAAGGCTGCCTGAGTCGTTTTCTGTGACATTTTCACACAGAACATGCTGCACCTCAGCTGAGGCAGTTCTGAGTACGACAAACTGGGCCAATTTGCTGCAATGCAAAGGTATTATTTTCTCAATCACCACAGGCAATTTACACTAAAAACCCTCTGAGCACATCCCAACAGTACCTGCACAGACAGCGTGAACCTCAGTGTGCACCTCAGCAAAAGGCACAGAGATGGGCAATGCAGGAAGTGGCAGCGTGTTCAATGCTCATTTATTTTCCTTAGTATTCAAATTTAAAGTCATGTTCAATTCCTCTGTGTTTTACCATGGAGATGGAGTCTGGGAAGGACGACAGCAAACAGTGGGAGAGCCACTGGTTGCAAATCATACAGGAAAGCTCCCTCAGACCTGCAGGAGTGCTGAAAGTGCTGGCTGCTGTGATAGCAAGGCCCCTGCCTGCCATCCATGCAAATCCAGGACAATCAGGGAAAATGACCTGACTACCAGGAAAAGGGGAATAATTCACGTGCTGAATGGCAGAGCTTGAATCCAGGGGAATCCTGTAGAATGGGAGGACTGGGCCAACAAAAACCCTCCTGGAATTCAACAAGGCGAAGCCCAAAGTTTAGGAGCTGAAAGGAAACAACTCCATGCGTTAGGACAGACTGGGAAACAACTGAAAAGGGCTCAGAAGGATTTGGGGGGATGCTGGGCACCAAACTGAGTAAGAGCCAGCACTGTAACTCGTGCTGTGCACTCAGCAACCTCCTCACCAGGCCACATCTGGAGGGATGGGACAACGCATGCAAGGAAGTGACTCTTCCCCTCTGGTGTGACCACACCTGGAGCAGATGGGGGACAGCTGTGGGAACCCAGCTCAGCAGGCACCTGGCAGAAGAGGGACAGGCAGAGGGCTGCCAGGTAGCTCAGGGTGCACAAACACACCTGTGAGGAGAAGCTGAGAGGAGCTGGACTTTGGGTTCACTGCAAGTAGAAATCTGATCTCTGCACCCTCCAGAAGTCTTTTCCAACCAGATCTTTCCATGATTCTATGATATTGAAGTATCAGTAGAATTGATATTTCTGTGTGTCTCTATGTATGCAGAGACATTCATTCAGGTATATTTCAGGGGAGCAAAATGCCAGGGAAGAAGAAAAGAGAAAACAAAAAATCCCCCTCAGCAGTCCACAAGTTAATATGGTAACAAGGTCCTCAATATCATAGTTGGGACCTAAAATCCACATAAGGATTTCATGGCTTTGGAATGTGTTTGTATGAGCAAACAATGAGGAAAATAATAATCCACTGCTGACACCACAGTGCCACATTTTGGGTTTTGCCCAGACAGGAGTGCAGGCACTTCGAAACAAATAGTCCCATGCTACAGCAGATAGGTGGGAAGCACATGAAAATATCTTCTTCCTACCCCTAAACTCAAATCAGCCCATATAGACTACTGCCAATTTCTATAATTTGTTGATAAAATATAGCCCAGGTATGAGTTTGCATGAATGCTTTTTCATGGCATGAAAGAAAATATACTTCAGAGGGTTTTCTTCTGGAGAACAACTCCTTGGGAGTGCAGACAATACAACATCCTGCAGTGCAGGAGACAGAAAAAGGTCCACATGTTGAGCCCAGGATTCAGACCAGTTTCATCAATCTGCATCCATCCTGAAGTTGCAGACTTGTCTTTACTTTTCCAGGAGATCACTGAACAGATGTTCCCCAGACCAACAAATCTGCCTTGTTCAGCACAGCAGCACCTACACACTCTGGCTGTGTTGTGCAGTCTGACATTCCAGAGAATTCCCCTAAGAACTGTTCCTGCACCTCAGCACACCCCTGGGCTGCCAAGGAGGCAGCAGAAAATTCACTCTCAGACCCACTGTTTTGATAACATTGAAAGTGGCCACAGGCTGCTCTCACCTTCCAGGACAGGGAGGATCATCACACCCTTATAAGAAACTCCTGTCCAGACTTTATTATTGGACTCTCCTACCTGTCCCTCCCCCATAAAAAGCCCAGGGGAGCTCTGTACAATGAAGACCAGCATCCCTCAATCTTCCCTTACCCCAAGCATAACCTTTCCCTTGCTCAGGAGCACTTTCTTTCTCCTCTTCCTGTGCTGGTTCTACCAGCCAGACAGGAAATCCCTGGACTACAAGCCTGGACTAAATCCCAGCAGCTGAGCATCACTGAATTGCACAGGGAACAGCACCATCCTTCCAGGTCTTTAAAGATCCTGTGAGCTTTTTTACACATCTCCAAACCTCACACTTCTGAAACAGAGGTGTAAGCCCACTCCAGGCTTAGCAACAGCTAAGAGCATTTTAAGAGGCCTTAATCCTCCCAGGCATGCCCCCACATGGAATAGTTCCTCATAACTCTCTCCCAGTTTCCTCAGTTTGTACATGATGGCGCTTTTCCCAGTAATTGTCTCATATAAATGCAGCTTCCATGATTTTCCCATGGAAATACCCCACTCCCCCACTATCCCTTCCCTTACAAAAGCCTACTGAAGGAATTGATCTTTCCACATCTCCCCACCTCTGGTAGGAATGAGAGGTATTTGTATTCTGATTGCGATGGCAAATGACAAATCACCTGTCCCACAAATCAAGAAGATGGATTTAAAAAACGTTGTATGAAAAAACCTTAAAAGACTTCATACACGTTCTGGTTTATGAATCTTCGAGACACAGTCACATCAAATGTTCTTTCCCCTAGAGATGTAGAGGATAGATAATGGGGTTTTTTTCCCAATGAAAGAGGAGAATTGCACCAAAGGTATCTGTCTTCAGGAGCTGAGCATTGTCTCAAATACAGAGAGACTTGAGATGGAATCAGCACCCTAAACAATGTGTTGAATCACCAAACCAGAAGTATTTTTCTCTGGCTTTCAAAGTTGGATACTGCCTTCAGGCTTCCAGCCACCCATCCAGCAGTTTTGTAGGCTTTCTCTTTCTCCTTGTGTCTCATTCAGCACTTCAGAAATCTGTGACCAACTGTGCTTGGCATTTGGGATGAAAACACATTGGATAAAAAAAGGCCAAGAAACTGTCTGCAGCCCAAGGTGCTGCATTTAGCTGGGCCTTGAACCCTCTCCAAAGTTTTCCTTTCCCTTCCACAGTTGGATTGCCCGATGCAGTATTTTTTCAGGCTCTGGAGAAGTTTTTTGTGAGTTCTTATATCTTTGATTCCTTTGAAAAGAAGCCCTCTTATGTTTTTGTCTTTCTGGAAAATATAGTCTTAAAATTATGCTAGTTTTGAGCAGAAACAGAATAACGATGAAGATGGAAATAAAAGGTCCATAGCCTTTGTAAAGGTTTCTAATATGACACTTGGAGGAGGATTATATAAAGAAACAAACAACAACAAAAACACAAAAACATCAGGCAAGCTCAATATCTTCCAGGGCAATATAACCTAGTAAAGAAAACAAGTAATGCTGATCTATAAGAGACAATATGCTTGGGATTAAGGAGAAAAACACAGAAAGTCCTTTTAAGAAGGGATTTAAACTTTGGAAATAAACAAGAAGTAAAAGGAGTTAGTAAAAAAAATTCTAAAGCACAAAATGAGAAAAGCTTGATGTAGAAAGAGCAAGGAGTGGGAAAAGTACGCTAAAATGAAAAAAAGATAGTGAATTGGCAGGTGGTGAGAAAGCTGAGAAAAATAAACAGAACAGCCATAATAAGCATAAAGTGAGAATATCAGACTACAAAAGGTAATCTTCAGAAAAGATGGGGATCATGAGGAACAGAAAAAAGGTGAAATATCAGTCTTGTTTGTATCAGTGTTAGAAGAGTGCAGGGTAGGGAAATGAAGAAATAATCATAGATAATATGGCTGATGTTGAGGCACAAAACAAAGACACATGGAAGGGCTTATCCACTGAACCAAAATTAAGAACTGTGATGAACGGTGCCTACAAATACACATGCTATGTTTAATAGTGTGGGCGAGATGGGTCCAAAGCAGAGCACCACTGTTTTTTAAAAAGGTATTTTCTTAGCAACAACAACAAAAATGACACAAGCATTGCTAGTGAGGGGAGAAAGATGAATGGTGAGAATCAGAGGGGAAGAATAGAATTTCTGGGTTTTGTTATCTTTGAAGCAGTTCTATCTGTCCAAGAGGGAGATAAGGGAGGCAGAAACAGAATTATTGATGAGGACGTGTGTGCAGACAAGAAAGAAGGAACGTACCTGGGTGCTACGAGCATACCAATATCACCAGCTGGGAGCAAGAGTGCTGCTGATAGCCTAAATACAGAGATAACACTGAGGCCAAAACAATACCCTAGGCACTGTGCTAAAAGAAGCACCTCAAAACTGCTAACAACTTGAGCAGTCAGGCTGGAAATGAGGAGATGTGAAATCCCAGCACCACAATAAAGAAGAAGGAACAAACTGTTGGGTCAAACACAGCGCTGAGATGTGATTCCTGAGCAAAGCAAGGATGGCTGGTAGCAGGATGACACAGAGCAAAGTGCTACAAAGCAGCTCATCCCTTGGTACGTGAGGATTATCATTAAGGGTACATTTCTTTCCTCCAGCGTTTCTTTCTATCTTGGTGCACTCCTAACTTGGTAAATTCCACTGACTTGTGTCTGGGGCTCTCTTCCCACAAGGGGAAAAGCAGAAACAGAGGAGGGTGAAGGAACAAAGTCTGACGTGCAGGGAAGCGTAGCACCACCATTTTTCTGTGTTACAACACTACAGCAGCACTGCCCACTCAAGCAAATTGATATTTTGACCTTACAGACTTCAGCTACAGCATAAGCAGCACCAAGGAAGACTCTGAAAACAAGAGAATGGAAGTGCTCGGTGTCTACAGCCAAAACAAATTACAGGGCAAGGATGAGAACAAGATGTAAAGACTCCAGAAGGCTGTTGTCCACAGGACAGAAAAATGCTTCAGAGTGTGATGTCGTTGCTTTAAGGCAAATGTGGATGCCAGCTCATATGGTAGGGAACTGTTTTAAGCTTACAAAGAAAAATATGGAGAGAGAGGAATCACAGAATCATTGAGGTTGGAAAAGATCTCCAGGATCATCAAGTCCAAGTTTGACCCATCCCCACCTTGTCCCCAGCCCAGAGCTCTGAGTGTCACCTCCAGCCCTTCCTTGGACTCCTCCAGGGATGGGCACTCCAAAGCTCCCTGGGCAGCCCCTGCCAAGGCCTGAGCACCCTTTCCATGGGCAAATTCCTGCTGCTGTCCAAGCTGAGCCTGCCCTGGCCCAGCCTGAGGCCGTTCCCTCTCCTCCTGTCCCTGTTCCCTGGCAGCAGAGCCCGACCCCCCCTCAGTGCCCCTCCTGGCAGGGAGTTGTGCAGAGCCACAAGGTCCCCCCTGAGCCTCCTTTTCTCCAGCCTGAGCCCCTTTCCCAGCTCCCTCAGCCCCTCCTGGGGCTCCAGCCCCTTCCCCAGCTCCATTCTGGACACACTCCAGCCCCTCAATGTCTTTCTGGTAGTGAGGGGCCCAGAACTGGGCACAGGACTCGAGGTGTGGCCTCACCCGTGCACTGAACATGTACCCCCACAATGTCCTGGGAAACACCGTCCTGAAGGTCAGGCTCACAGTCCTTCCACACAGCATCCCTGAAAGCCCAATCTGGGGCAAGGTCAGAGGGTGTCTCCTCACTGCACAGAAAACTATTTGGGGGTTCAGGCCCTCTGAAGCAGCCTGTTTTAAATAGGACTTTATATTTGGAACTGCGAGGGACTACTGAGCAATTGCACTGGGGTTGTCTCACAACAGGAATAGCAAAGAGAGATGTTATAATATTCCAGGAACAAGAAGTCAGTGACATTTTAGGAGAAGCAGAGTGTTGGGGGTGGTATCTCCCTCTCTCTAATTAAAAAGACCTGCTCTAGGATATTTCACCTCCCTCATGTCAATGCAAGGACTGCAGGACCACCCAAGGCACAGAACCCTTCTTTCAGACACCCTTTCAGTACTCACAGCAACACGCAGGCCTGGCAGCCCTGATCCCAAAGGGACAGGTAAGGAGGAAAAGTTCTCCATCCATTCTTTTCCTGGAGAGGAAGAACTGTCAAATTTTCCAGCAGAAACTGGGAATCAGAGGGCGCAGGCAGCAGCGTCCAAGGGCACTGCAGCACCACACAAATATGAAGAGTAATTTGCACATCCCCAGAACTGTGACGAGGCTGGCATGTGCACATCACCTCTCACCACAGCAGTGACAAGAGCATTCATCACTGTATAGCCACAGAAATAGCTTTAAACTGAAAGAAAATAGGTTTAGATTGGGTATTGGGAAGAAATTCCTCGCCGTGAGGGTGGTGAGGCCCTGGCACAAAAAAGTTGTGGCTGCCCCACCCCTGGAAGTGTCCAAGGCCAGGTTGGATGGGGCTTGGAGCAACCTGGGGTAGTGGAAGGTGTCCCTGCTTAATGTAAAGGTGCTGCAAAGTACCAGTTTGGTCTGCTTTTTCTGGCACTTATCCGGCAATTCTTTTAGAAGAATAATGTAAGATGAAAGGGAACTTTTATATAGTTTTCCTAAAGCCCCTTTAGTCTTCTGTGGAGCTTTTAACTGGGAGGACAAAGCGGGTATGGAGGGAGAAGATGTGTCAGACTGTCCCTCACATCCACATGCATCTACAGCAAAGAGAGAACATTCATCAAAACAGGTAATGGGATTCTTCAGGAAGCAAAAAACCCTTCTTCCCATGCCTCCGTCTTCGAAAAAAAATTGGTGCTGTAAGTTTAAAACTCTGCCTTTGGCTTGCGTGAGCTGCATTTCCTCAGCAGATTATCCCTGATCTCACTGCCCTTGGCAGCATTAGAGGGGGTCACATTTTTACACGGCTGAACTACTTGAACAATTTCTTCAAAGTATGAAATAAAAACATTCTTTCCTTCAAAGCAGCCGTGAATACTTTCTTCTTTATTCTGTTTGTTCAGTTTTTCTTTTTAAGTCAATAAACACTTTATACCTTGTATTCATTGCAAGGAAAACAAATTCTATCCCCTTACTCGTCTCTACATTCTGTTTACAGCATCAGCTGCTGAAAATGAAGCATTTCACATGTGCCTTCTAAGATTTAAATGCAACCCCTAAATGATTTTCTCCCCAGCGAAAGTCCTAATTGCATTTGGCAGGAATGGAGTGGGGAGTGACATCTCTGATTATCTTCTGCCAAGCCTCAAAGAGCTGCTTTGTCCTCTTTCCCAGCTCCCAGGAGAGGACCAGTGCAGTAAGCATCATCTCCTTAGGTACTACATGTAGCAGCAGCAGATGCATTTGCAAAGGTCACCTAGCAGAAGGCATTCCTGCCAACTTCCCTTCAAATCCAAATGCTTATTATGAACTATTTAAAGCAGAGCCTGCTTGTACAAGGTGGAGAGAACCCAAACTATGTGTTACAGCTCTCTTTTGTTATAAATGAGCAAGATTTGCCCAAGTGTTAATAGAGTACAGGAGATGGATAAGGGTATTGCCAATATGAGGTAACAAAAAACTTATTCAGTCCTTTCACACAGACTTTATATTCAGCCTACACGAGACCCTAGAAAGATGAAGCAGAAATTCCTGAGTGCTTTTCCTCTTTGAAACATGTATTCTCTCATACAAGTCTAATAAAGGAGATTACCTCCAACACTGAGTCAGCTTCTATTTCTTACTTTTTTTCATTTCCTAAATAGACTAATAGGATTATTGGTGCTAAATCCTGAAATTCATATTCAAAAGCAACACCACCCAAACCTTTGCCATTGGGACCAGAGTAGAAGGTGAAACCCTGAAGGTTTTTTTTGTGGTCCTTCAGAAACTGTTAAAATGCAGTCAATAAATTCATCCAGTAGAGACTAAGAAGGAAAAGGTCTCTGAGAATCCAGAAGGTCTCATTGCTCTCAAAATAAGACAGAACAGATTCCTGTATGGAAAAAAAATCTTAATTAGTTACCAAACCACTCCATCCAAGGCATGGTGGATTCCTGCATTCACATTCCCATTTGGTAAGAAGTGTTTTTAAGCTCTTGTGCTCTGTGTCAACAGCCTGTTCCTGCCACCCCAACAGGGCCCTTTTTCTCCTCCAAGTCACGTCACCGTGCAGGTCCCTTTCCCTGCGTGCTGTCACAGCTCTTCTGTCCACCCCTGAGCACACCAGGCCACTTCAGCTGGAAGCTGTCTCCCTGCCTGCACTCTCCTGAGGCTCTCCTGTCACTCCTGTGATCTCTGTCCCCACCTTCAGCAGCGCAGTGCCCGAGAGCAGGAACTCTGAGGAAAGTCTGGCCCAGCCCCACACCAGGACCAAAGAGCTTCCTCCAGCCTGAAGGTGCAAACCAACAAAGAGATGGAAAGTGGTGTCAAAGGGACCCTGGGAAGAAAGGAGCTGCCAGATGGGTTGCCACTGAGCACATGTAAACTGATTTTTATAGGAAAATAACCATGCTCACAGTTTCATTATATACACCTGATAGACAGGCAAATTTCCTTTGAGTCTTTTTTTTGTTTCCTAGCACCTGGACATCCCAGATTTGCTTCTCACACATGAATACCCCAAATGGACTGATTTTTTTTTTTTTTTTAACTGCAGCACAATATGCTTTTCTCCAGTGCATTCCTCAGAACAGCCAGGAACAAACTTGCAGAAAATAGGATGAGTCCCTGGCAGACCTGCAGCCCAAAAGACTTCAGCCTCTGAGTTTAGCAGTTACAAGCTCCTCTAATTCAATGTTCTGTGCATTTTCAGTCAGAAATCATGCAAACAACACCAAGTAATAAATTTCTGATGCCCAACATAGGAAATAGTGCAAACTATTTAACAAGGAAAGACAAGTTGAAGTAAAATTACCAGATCTTGCCCTTACAAGCAGCAAATCAATCTGGTTTACCTCACTGGACTCCACCATTACAAATGAGGGAAGAATCACCTGAAGTTTTTCAAGCTTTATTTTCAGCCTTCTGCCTCTTTTTGGCTGGCTGCCTGGCAGAGGCTGCATCTCTGAAACAGCCTCCCTGATGCATTGTTTCCTGAAAACAAAGAAATCCGAGAGGCAAGCATAATTATCCTCATTGTTGGGTTCTGGAAACAAATGGCAGGAGACATAAATTACGAGAAGACCTCTAAGTCTGTGTCTGATGAGGAATAATGAACTGCTGGAAAGACAGAGAAAAATTGAAGTGCACAATTGTGTAACATTTTACACATTAATAACTTAATCAAACTTTCTAAGTTGACAATTTTTTACTCGTTTTTTTTTTTTAGAAAGGGATCAGAGTATTTTGCCCTAGGACTTTTTTTTTTTTTTTCTGGACCATTTCATTACTGTCATTACCAGGTGAATGTAGGATAACAGCCCTTTTACTAACTGACCTACTTAACCTTAAAACACCTGAACCATTTTTCAGCTCTATCCTGCAGAAAGTCCAACATTCACAGCTGAAAACAGTTCATTATCACCTTTTTTCAGAGTATGTATGAGCTTTAAGTAGCATTTAGGGTTTATCATTAGCACAAACACGCAGAAGTCTAAATATACCCTGGTACATGCTGAACTAGAAGTTCATTCTGTAAAACACAATTCCATTCCACCTTTCTCTGGCATTCCAGAGATCTCCAGAGGCCCAGGAGGATGACAACAAGACCTTATTTTGCAAAGCTGATAGATGCAAACCTGTGGTACATCAGGTTTTCCCCATGGCTTAGAAGCCAAGAATGTTTCCGTGCCTGTGGACTCCTTTGCTGGTGACATCTTCATTTGTCATGCACATGTTTGTCTTTACATGCATGAACTGAGAAACTTCAACCTTTCTAAGAATTTTGGAAAAACAGAGCTCAATTTTCTTTTTTTCTTTTTAATGGTTTTTGTTGGGTTTGTTTTTTCTTTTTTTAATTAGAAAGAAATGGGATACAGAATAAGTTATTTTAATCAAAGTCACAGGGAAGAGTGCAACAATATTTTCCAGTTTTTCTCTGTTACTATTTTGGATTTAAAAAAAAAAAATCATAAACAAAGTACCATTTCAAGACCAAAAACCAAAAATTAAAAATAAAGAGCTCATTGACAGGTTGCAAATAATATTTTATCAAAACAAAGCCATGTTTTAGAAAAAACTATAGTTAATAGATAATAATCCTACTAATTACATTTACTTAGGTTGTCCCTCTAAATGCTCCTTCATCCCAGAATCACTCAGGCATATGGTTTGTGCTCAGCCTTCAGCATTTCATATTTGATTTACGACAGCAGCACATCTAAACTAGAATCCAGAAATTTACTGGCCCAGGAAGAGAGGAAAGGAAGGAAGCTCTATGCCCAGCTGGCAGTCACTGAGATGAAGACCCCAAGTTAAGGAAACTGCAGATTTTCACAGATTATGATATAATTTACCAGTCTTCAGAGGCTCTGCCAGGGTCAGCATCAGGGTCATAAAGAAAGGTGGACCAAAAAAACCAGCAGATTATAAAGACAGGTTGCAGGCATTTTGCCATGTGTGAGCTCCTTTATTTCTTGAACTTTCCAGTTCAACAGCTCTTGCCTTGACTTCCATGAGGGTTCTCTACCTCATGTCCTCCACTTCCAAGTAAATATTGTGGAGTTTCTGAAAAGTCTTTGCCAAGCTGAGTGGTTTCCTGAACGTCCAGTAACAAAGGCTTCCTATTATTCCTACTATTAACAATAAATGAATAGTTCACCACTTCTGGACAAGTGGGTTGCAGCCCCACATTTACATCTGGGTAATCTCAGCAGTGCCAGCTCTCCATGTGTTGTTTTTAAAGCTGTTATAGTTCACTGCATGTTTAATTTTTCATAGTTTATGAATTTATAACCATTGCTCTTTGTGGTGTAGGAAGGTCTGGAATCAGGAGGTCGATACTGGAACATTTTAAGGTCTAACCCACAAATTATTTCTTCCCTGGTGCCAGCTGCAGAACAGAGTTGAGGAAGCCTGCAGAACTTTCTGAGGAGAAATAACTCTTGTGAGAGTGGTCAATGCATTTATCAAGAGCTCTGCAGGTTGCCTCAGACGTGGGGCAGGAGCTCAAATGGCAGCTCCCCAGACAGCAATGAGTTACACCAGGCCAGAAATACTCAAACAGAAGGTGATAAATAGTCAGAACAAACATAATACCGAATATATTGATGGTGCTGTAGCACCAGGGTGTTCATGACCCTTCCCTTATCCTCTGCTCTGTGCTGCCCTTGAGACTGTGGGGCCTGAGCAGGCTGTACTTGGAGCCACTTGGACCTGCAGCTGTTTCTGTCTCCCCTTCCTTGGTTCCTGCTCCTTTCCACAAAGGAAAGGTTTCTGCACAGCCCCTCTGCTCCAGCACTGGGACAAGCAGAAAACAAGGTGCATTTTTCATCTCTGCCCTTTGATTGGTCACAGGCCACTTCGTTAGAGAAAAAGGGATCATAAAATCATGGAATGGTTTGGGTTGGATGGAAACTTAAGGATTATTCAGTTCCATCCCCACTGCCATGGGCAGGGACACCTCCCACTGTCCCAGGCTGCTCCAAGCCCCAGTGTCCAACCTGGCCTTGGGCACTGCCAGGGATCCAGGGGCAGCCACAGCAAATCTGGGCACCCTGGGCCAGGGCCTCCCCACCCTCACAGGGAACAATTCCTTCCTAACATCCATTTTAGATCTACTTTCTGTCAGTTTGAAGCCATTCCCCTTTGTCCTGTCACTACCTGCCCTTGTAAAAAGTCCCTCCCCATCTTTCTTGGAAGGCCACAATGAGGTCACCCTGAAGCTTCTCTTTTCCAGGCTGAGCAGTCCCAATTCCCCCAGCCTTTCCTCATGGCAGATCTGCTCCATCCCTCTGACCATCCAGGCTCTACAACACCTCACGTGTTCAGCTGCAGCCAAATGGAGATATCATCATTCAGGAAACTCATGGTACAGACAGTGACCAAAGAAAACACCCCCACCCACAGATCCTCTACCCAAAATAAAGACATGGAGAGTGATAAAGACTGGCACCTACATCCCCAAGCACTGAGTCTTCAGCCACAAGATTCATTTTGCACGAGCTCTAGACCCAGGGCATACACTCCATCCTTTAAAAAGTCCCAGAAGTGTCCATGCCCTCCCTTTGGCACAGCAGATGTTTTAGATTCCCAGGAACACGACTGGAACAGCTCTCCGGGGTGGCACAGTTCTCATCCCAAGGGGCAGCTGTTTTATTTGTGGCCTTTGAAGACAAACAGAGCCAAACCTTGGCAGACACAAAACAGCCAGACCTTGTGGCCTCTGCTGCCCCTCGATTGTTTACACTTGTCTTGTACAAGCCATATTTCACTGAATTAGGCCCAAAATATGAAAAAGCTGATTGCAAGACAACCACAGACAGAGAAGACCTTTTCCCAGTCATGTCCAGGAAGAACAAAACCTCCCCTCTCCCAGGGCTATGGAATTCTGTGAATTAACCTTTTGCACACTGCAGGTCCAGCTGGGTTTCCTTCAGGAACAGTGTGGAATGAGCAGCAAGGAACAATCACCCTTCCCATAACAGAAGTATTGATTATGCTAAGAGCAAGAACACAGAAAGCAGACGAAGCAATTTTAGGACAGAAGTCTTTGTGTCCATCTGCCCTTATCATTGTGTAACAATAGCACAGGTCAGCCTGACTCCTTCAGAAGCTCAGCAGAGAGGAGCTTCGATCTGAGCAGTCCCCTAATAGCTTCCTCTTCGGGAAGGAGAGGATCTCTTTTTAGCCACACACAGCTCCTCTGCTCAGATCAGCTCCAGCACTTCCTCTGCATCTTCAGATGCCTTCTCTGCTCCTGCTTGTTTTCTCAACAGGCCCGATTTAACATCTCCACAGAGCACATGACCCCTCTGAGCTCACACACCCTGTCCACAGCACAGAGCAGCTGCATTTTTATGATGCTCTGTATTCTGTAAATACTGATGGAAGGTTGTGTTATAGAGACAAATGTTCATTCACTGTCAAGTGGCTCAAGCACCACAGTACCATCGAATTAAATTAACTCAGAGTTGGATTAAAGTCAAGATTTACCTGGAAATTTATATATGGACAGTGAACTTTAAGAAAAAATAAAAAAGGCCTATTCAGAGAGGATGATATTTTAAATTATTTGTATTGTTATTTACTCAAAGAATACATATTTGGAATCACAAAAATAGAGAAAAACAAGAATCACCAAATATTGTAGAATACAAAGTGTACAGACACTTAAAACTTGTGTCTCTTTCTGGCATTTCATTTATTTTCTGTAGGTGACACATAAAAAACCCAAATGCGCATGTTGACTGTGGCCATCATTGCATACAGATGACTTCCCCTCCGAGGAATATCTTGGATGTAGTTACATTTGGCTCTCTGAGAGGACTTTTTTTTTACATCTCCTTTCCCAAGCAGCTGTTCACATTGCTCTTCCAAGGCCCATTCCTGCCAGCGTTCAGAAATGTTCTGGAACTTCTCACCTGTATGTGGCACAGCCTAATCCTTCTCAGATACTTAAATAAATAAAGGAGCAGAGGAGGCCAGGCAGAAACCCCACGGCAGGCTGCACACCAGCCCTGCTGGGATGGTGCCATGGGAGGACAGGAAGGTTTCACACACAGCATCTCACACGCAGCAGCTGCCTGATGTGCATTTACTGCAAGACTGATCCAGGCCTGTGGAAAACAGGACGAGAAGAACTTTTACCAAACAGCATGGAAAAAAGGACAAGTTTTCTCTTAAACACTTAAAGGCTATGCTGTATCTTCTATGCTCTGAAAACTATGCACTCCTTCGACTGGAACTGCTTTAGCCAGGAGTGTGGTAACGTATCTTAGCAACAGCAGCAAGGGGGAAGACTTACTGTACTGTAAAAGAATTAAAACAAAATGCACATAGCTGCTGACTGCTCTAAATACATCCCTACCACTCTGAGGGGGTGTTCAATTATACTCCTGATTACTTTCCACATTCCCTTTTCCAAAGGGGCGGGGGCATTTCTCCAGTTTTCAGCTCACCCATGAAGAGCCCCGAGCATTTTAATTCCCCTTCAGCTTCAGCTGCGACTAGACAGGTCCTACAATGCAACCTGTCACTATCCCAGCCACGTCAGGAAAAGCCATTACTGTAGCACCCCGGAGATAACCTCTTTGTGTGAGCCTGGCTGCCACTCCCTCAGGTGTTCAGCTGCCATCAGCCCACAGCAGCATTTCCCCTCTGTCTGCAGCAGGTGAGACCAGACAGACCAGGGCTGCAATATTTCACCTCCCTACTTGTCAGGCATATAGAAAGCTTTGTGCAGCAGGGCAACTTTGCACAGTTTCACCTCTTACCAAGGAGTGTGGTTTCTCACAAGCACAGCCTCGCGAGAGGAAGCTTCATTTACAACCTCTCCTCCAGTCCTCAGCCAGGCCAGTCCCCAGCCAAGTCCCCTTCCAGGCTTCCCACCTCCCCTACAGCATTTTCCTTCTTGCAGAGAGCTCCACCGGCCAGGACAGGGTCTGCATGCCCCTCCTGCCATGGCTGCAGGAGGAAAAGCATTCAGCTGCAGCAGAAGCACTGAACTGATCCAAGGGAGGCCCTGCAAGTGAGTGCAAGGTGACAGATTTGAGGTGGCAGAGCCAGAGTAATAAAAACATCAGTGAAAAAATGCAAAAACCCCTTTTTTCCTTCAGCAAGGGAAGGTGGGCTCCCACATTCTTTTTAAGGATTATCCTCTTCAGGCAACTCTGACAAATGGCTACGATTAACAGCCTCGCCTGAGTATCCTTCCCCCGAATGGGCTGCTCAGCCTTCTCAGGAATGAATATTGTTTACCTCTTAGTGAAACTTCACTTAATACCTGTGGAAATCTTGCGGACGATTACTCCAGCTCAAGGAAGGGAAGGGGGGAGCTCTTTCAGTTTACTCTGGCAGGGGAGGGATCTCAGTCCAGCAGTTCAGCACAGATTTACACACAGGGAGAGACCAGGTGGCTGCCTAGGACAGCAAATTTATCAGGGGACACCGAGAGTACACATAACTTAAGCTGGATATTTTTCAACTTTATCTACTACCGAGGAGTGGGGGAAGAGCCAGAAACAACCAGAGAGTGACTCTGCTCAGACTTGCCCAGTGTTACATTCCGAGACTTTCGGGTTATCTGCTCCATCCAACGATCCATCAGGCACTGTCATTACTCCAGAGGTATCGAGACTAATTCCACCCTAAGCGTTCCCATCTTTCTAAAGGCCGCACTTGACTGCCGTTATTAATTCCGTGCATGATGAAGACATTTAAAGCCTCGCATGCTCTCTCAAGCAGACGCCTGGCGTGCCTCGCTCTTGCTGGTGCCGCAGATGAATTTCCATACACACGCCCGCTCCTCACACCAGCCGCCACCGTGTGAACTGGCACACGGGGACACGCTCCCGCATCCCCGAGTGACCCCGCATCCCCACCTCCACCTCCTCCTGCCCGACCACAGCCTCCGCTCCCGCGGGGTCGTGATGGGAGCGGCTCCCCACGGAGGCTGCTGGAGCCCGGAGCCCCGGCCACCCCCGCCACCGCACCGGGAGGGGAGCGGAGCCGCGGGAGGGGAGCGGAGCCGCGGGTCCCCGCTCCGCCGCTCTCCCTTTAAGGCTTTCGGAAACTTTTCTCCCCACCGTGCCGTCACGCTCCGTTAGCGGGGCTGCGGGCAGGGCCGAGCTCAGCCGGGAAGTTTCTCCCGTGGGCGCTGGGTCGGAGCAACTTTCCCGTACAGCCCCCGGGCAGCCTGAGCGCTCGGAGCTCCGGGGGCTGTACGGGAGAAACGCGAGGAGGAGCTCGCTTCGGGGGAGGGGGAGATGGAGCCGGGGCGTGGGTAAGCCGCTCCCTTCTTCCTCCTCCTCCTCCTCCTCCTCCTCCCCCCTCGGCTGCTCCAGTCTGGCAGCCAGGCGGCCGCTGCCTCCGGCCGGAGCTGCTGCACTTGGGAAGCGACTCCCGGCCCCGGCGCTGCCGCCGGGATGGGGACGCCGCTGGCGGCTCCCGGACTGCTACTGCTGCTGCTGCTGCTGGCCGGCACCGCGGGGCT
Organism: Picathartes gymnocephalus; assembly: GCA_013390045.1. NCBI lineage: Eukaryota > Metazoa > Chordata > Aves > Passeriformes > Picathartidae > Picathartes > Picathartes gymnocephalus. The sequence continues at coordinate 211,563 of WEKY01008224.1, forward strand.
CTGCCGGGCGCTCTTCTCCCTGCCGCTCCGCGTGTCCCACCCCGCCGCCCCCGCCGGCTCGCCGCCCG
>WEKY01008224.1:212073-223715 GCA_013390045.1 Picathartes gymnocephalus
CAACGCAACTTTGTCCCGGTGCTGGGCGCTGGCGCCTCCTCCTTCCCCTTTCTCTCCCTCCCTTCCCGGGAGACGCTGCCGGTGCCCGGCGCGGGGGAGCGGCGGCGGCAGCAGCGACTTTCTGCGGGCTGGCAGGGAGGGGAGAAAGGACAGAAGCATCCCCCGGCTGCCCTGTCCTGCCCCGGCCCGGGCACTGATCGGGAAATCAGCGGATCTGGTCCCCAGGTTTTTTTTCGGCTGTGTCACGGCGTTTGGATCCGAAGCGAGTTGCTCTGCCAGTCGAACTGACCGTGTTTTAGAGACAGAGGGTGCTTTTTTTATTATTCTTTGCTTTTTTAAGCTGCTCTGCATCGTGATTGGGTGCTTTGGTAGATCTTCCCGGTGCTCCCGGGAGAATCACTCGGCATCTTCCTGCTAAGCTAAGCGATGGCTGGGCACAACCAGCCCCTTCTGTCGGGAATCCATGTGTTACTCATTAACGGGGCAAAAAACGTCTGTGTTCTGAATACCGTTTTCAGATAGACCGTGCTGCCTTGACTCTTCCCTCTCTGCCTCCATCAGCGTGGCTGAAGTTTGTTTCGGGTTTTTTTGTTTTGCCGTGCAGTTGCTCTTTCATCTGTGTCATGAGATCCCAGGAGGAGCGGAGCTGGGCTGCTGGTGGGGATGACTAGTCAGCTGAGTGGGGATTAATTTCCTGAGAGCCCTCGGGGCTTTTCTTCAGAACTTTGTGTTTGCTTCAGGAGTTTAGGTCCTTATGTTCCCAGTGTAGACAGGGGAAAAAAAAAAATCTTTATTCTTCTGCTTAACTCCCCTACGTAATAAAAAGCCAATGAATGCCAAAATGCGCAGCCAATAGGGAGTGTTCAGCCGTCATTGCATTTTTGGACGTCTGTGAGCTCTTTCTTTTTTTGCCCCTCGAATGTAAGAGGATTGGCCACATCATCTGTCTAATCAAAAGGTATCACACTAGGATCAATACATGCCTTGAGAAAGGCTGGCATTGTTTTATGATCAATAAATAGAGATTTTTTTTTAAAGAAATCTTAACTAAGTCTGACATATCAAGGTGTGGCCCAGTAGCCACAGAGGCCATTAAATAATTTTCCCTCTGTGTTGAATGATGCATATTTGACTAGTTCTGTTAGTGTGGCTTGGTGAGTGCTTCATAACTCCAGGGAACATTCAAACATTCAATATTGGCTTCTGCCGGAATCGAGGCACCAGATTTGATTGGACTAATCACCCAATTGAGCATGTCTTAAATAAAAAAAAAAAAAAAATTCAGGTAGAAAAAGTGGCTATCAAGCATATTATCTCCTTACATGTCTAGGGGGATTCTGAAATTGGAAAAAATGGAGAAGGAAAAATGTGACAGGCCTTTAATAATATGACTGGAGGTCTAAGAGAGAGAAATGTGCTGCCCTCAGTACACCCCGAGGCTTCACTTATGCTTAACAGCTCGTATCGCTTGTATTACAGGTGATGGAAGGTTTCAGCTAAACTTGCCTCTGATTTTTATTTTTTCCACATTAAAAAAACATGCTTTGAATCTGCTTGCAGAGCTTTTACTATTTTGAACTAGTTCTGACTTCTTGCAAAGTTAATTATTTTAAAGACCACCACTGGTTTAGCACACGTGAGGTTTTATTCACAAGTAGACCCACTGAGGTTGTAAGTAAGGTTATAAATGCTTCTGTTTCCCAAATTGTATCTTGGTGTATAATGACTCAGTGGAGTGCAGTTAGAATTTATTTTCTACTTTTGATGAGGATGAATTTGTTATCTCATTCCCTGCCTGAAACCAGAAGACTTAAAGATCACAAATGTACTTGCTGTTTTTTCTGCTTTGCAACGAGTAGTATAAAGCCACAAAGCTGCTACTGTTGGTACTTGAATGCTTCACATGCTGCTACTAAAAGCAAGTGTCTGGGTAGTGCCAAGCGTTGGATTGTGTTAAGTTCCTTGGGCAAGCAGTTGCTGGAGTTGGGAGTGGGCTGTGCACGATGGTGTAGAAAAGGAAAATCTTTTCCTGATTTAAATGCTCCTCCCAACCTGCCTTTGCTTCGCGTCAGAAGCTGCACTGCAAAGCGGCGCTTGGACACCTTCCTTTGCTCTTGCACCCCTCCAGCTTGGGGCTTCCCAGCTGCCTGCCTCAGCCAGGCCTGCCCCAGGACTGCCAGCCCAGGGAGCAGGAACACTGCCCTGACGTCTTGCCAAGGAGGAAGGAGGATGCTGGCAGCGGACGGCGGCTGCGCTTCCGCGCTCTCGGAGCAGAAAGGTGCATGGCACCGCTGCTGCTCTGCATGGGAGCAGAGAGGGGATGGGGAAATTCACACAGGGCACTGGGGGACCACGGCCAAGTAGCAGGCTGTGAGAAGAGGCACCAGGTTTGATGTCGTGGTTACAGCAGTGCTGGTGCCCAGTGACTTCGGGAGCGTGCGCGTCGAGTGTCGGAAGCTGCTGTGCCAGAATGGGGAATGAACATTTGTGAAAGGCTTCAGCACTACAGGGCTTGCTTTACTGCTCAGCTGCATTTTTAGAAATTTTCCTTTTTAAATTTCTGTTCTTGGAAGGAAGCTACTACGACAGAATTCTGTTTTTCAGGTCATTTAAGGCATACTTTTTGGCTTTCGTTCCAATTCTGATTTGTCATATAGCAGATAAACACAACACAGAGCTGCGATTCACAATGGCAGCTCTGAAACACTTGTTCTGTCGGTACAAAAATAGAGCAGCTGTGTGAAGTCAAAATTTATTTTATTTCCAAGACAGGAAACTTCAGTGCAGTCAATCCACTTTTGCAAAGTGTTTGCAGCCAGAATGTTTCTGATCATTTCCAGTTTTATGATACAGTCTCTTTCCTAATCCTATCAGATCGCCAGACCAGCTACCAGGTCGGTGTCAAATGTTATTACTCCCACTAATTCTTATTCATTCACATGCAGACCTACTTAAGAATTATGTGAAAGGTGAAAACTGTCTGTTGTATTGAAGGATGTGATGTATTTGCCCCTTATTTCACGGATATATTATTATGTGTCCTACTTCTGATGGATTATGTGCTTTATACCTGTCTGTATAGGTGCACTCCTTCCAATTCCAGATTTAAATAAGAGGTGGCAAGAGCCCAATATGAATTGTGTGCAGTGTTCTTAGTTATTTCTTTCAATAATTCGATGGAATTCCTTTGCTCTATCTTTTATTATTTTGCCTACCCTGAGATTATAAGCACTGTGAGAAATTGAATCGAAAATCATTTAGGGTTTTTTGCTGTCCTCACTGCCGTTCTCTTCATGTTAATTTTCTTTCTCTTACAAGCTTTTGACCAAAAGAATAGTCAAACTCTTTTAAAAAACTCATACTTTTCACAGCTTTCTTGAAGTCCATCTGGACTGCATTAAATGTTTGCAGGGACAGTACCATTGCCTCGTGTATGAGGTGGTGGTAATCCTGCTGATCCCACTGCATTTCCAAGCTGTGCTTTTGTTGAGAACAGGTAAATGTTATTCCTGCAACTTTTCCGTGAAAGAGAGGCCGGGTGTGCGGCCCCTGAGAGCTCCGGTCTGGTTAACGACAGAGGGATCCAACTTGTGCTCTGGATGCCACAGCTCCCTTCTTTCAGTGTCAGTTTTTCATTCTGTGCATGAAGAGGCTCTTAAATCTGTTGTTTATCCTAATGGCAGTTTGTTCTGTGCACGGGGTGAGCAAAAGCCCCTGCTATAAACTTGCTCCCAAGTTTTAAGGTCAGCATGGACATTGGGTCTGACGGCCTCTGCTGCGAAACACAACCTTCAGTTCCCACATAATTGGCGGGAGGTTATCTTCCCTTCCATTTCTTCCAGCTATTAAAGAAGGAATGATGAAGAAGGATATGTATTAAATACCTCTAGTGTGTCACGGACTCAGAATTTATGGCTTTGTGTTTTGAAGGTGGTGTACACATGCATTAACAAGTTCTGAACTTGCAGCCATTATTCCTTAATTGGTAGAGCTCTCATTCCCTGAGTGTTGGAAGGAATGAAGATGTGAGGAAAGATTTAACTGCTCTTGTAATCTGATTTCTGGTGCTGTGCTATTCCCCAACAAGCTCAGCTCCGCTTTCTTAATTTTGCTGAACAGGGGCTCACTGTCTTTCTTGATACAAGTTTTAAAATGTGATCCTTCTTGGTTCAAATATCAGAACACAGGTTCCATCTCAAGTCTCTCTGTCTTTTTATTTTATTTTATTTTATTTTAGTAATTAGTTAGGCCTTTTGTATTTATTTTTGAGTTCTTTATGCAAGCTGAAAAAACAAAGGGTTGAGAAGTAAAGACAAGTCCTGTGTGCATTGGAGTGTTTTGAGGTGGCAGCATCAAAATCCCTCCAGATCTGTCTCATGGAAATGCTATCGAAATGCAGAATACTCCTGTTGTTAAATTATGAGTTGAGTCGATTTTGGTTGTTGTTGTTGTTGGATACCTCCAAAATAAAAAGGACAAAGACCCGGCAGTTGTAATTCAGGACTAATTCAGTGAACAGCTGCAGCCTGATGGGCTGTGATGTATTCTTGACCCAAGACAAAGCAAAGAACATACTAGGTTTGGGTTGACAGAAAAGTCCCTGCCTTTACTAGAACGAGCATTCTAGTACCTTCTTCCATCCAAAATTAGCCCTGGCAAAAGGGACTGCATGGAGGGAGTAGAGTTTGTACTATAGAAATAACCCAAAACACGAGTGCTAATTACACTGAATGGAGGAGGCTCACCATGGTCATTCCTCAGGATTAGAGCCCCACTACCTGCTCCTTTTAAGGTGCTTTCTCCTCTTCAGAGAAGTGGTGGAAACTTTACTATCCAGAGTCTCTGGTCATGGCAATCCTGAATCCACAGGATTTTGGGTCAGGGCAGAAGAGCTGTTGTGAGGACCAGGCGTGGTGGAAGTAGGTGTCAGGCTCACATTTTTTACCACTCCTTGCATTTTATTTCTTTATTCCAAGGCAAAAGCATCAGTTAAATCTGGAAAGAGGAAAGTAAAGGGCGAGCAAATAACTGTTTTGCCTGATTAAAGTGTAAATTAATTGGGATTTGGAGTAGAAATGGGATGAAAATGAAACAGTGGATGAAAGAATGCCCATGTGGAATTTCCATGTGTTTGCTTCATTTGGATTACTAAGGAAGAAATATTTCTCTTCTTGTTATTATTGGGTTTTTGTTTTGGCTTTTTTTTCCCTTCCCCCACCCCCCCCCTCTAACTAGAGGACTATGAGCTCTAGGGATAGCATCTGGCAAGACAGATTTAAAAGCTACTACACCTTGCAGGGGTCTTTATTTTCTTGAAGAGCACTTATGACTTCGAGTGTGTGAGGACACCTTAGCTATTACATTGCCTCCACATATTATTATCTTTGAAGTTTCCTCACTCAGTGTAAGTGAAACGAGTCTGACCTGAAATGTTGTCTGGTCGTTGTCAAGTACAGCTCTGTTTGAAAAAGGAAGCTGGTACAATGGCTTGTACATGCACCTCTCCAGTATGAGTCCAGACAGACCTCTCTCCTTCTTCCTACTGGCTGTAAAATACAGATTTAATCTCACAAACAACTTGTGCAAATAAGTGAAGGAACTTGTTGCTTCTCTTTCAGCATAGATTAGGGCTTGAGATCAAATCTTGAAAGTGAAGGAGGCAGCTCTCATCTGCCTTAAAAAAGGAAGTGTTTTTTCCTGCTATTGACAGGCCTGTCCTACCTCTTGCTGCTTTTCAGCCTGGGTTTGCTCTGTAGATCCAGCTCTTGAAGCAAACACAAAACGTGTTCTAAGGTCACTTTTACACCTGAATTTGTATCCATTAGCTCAGTGCCCTTCAAAGCACTTAAAGGAGCCCAGGACTAGATAGATCTTATTTTCCTTTCTGAACATGCCTCCATCACAGCTCGCCGTGCGACCGGATCGCGGCGTTAAGGAAGTGGACTGGCAGGACCCAGCTCACTCGGGCTGGTAACAGCCCAATTGAGAAGAAAACCCCAGCATGAGCAATCCACTGTGCTTTTCCTTTGACTTGAAACACTCAGGGAGCTCCTCCACTGCTGGCAGCACCTGAGGGAGCTCAACTCTGCACCAACCCCACAGCTTTGGTTTCGCTGCGGCGGCTGCTGCGTGCTCGGCACAGCGAGGGATGCAGCGGCCTGGGATCACCTGAGAGCCTCACCAAGGAGCTCTGCAAATTTCTCCCCCTTGGGATGAAAGTTTGGCCACGGCTGCTGCTGCTGCTGCTGCCGGCATGCCCAGCCTGCTCAGCAGCCTTGCTCCAGGCGTGGCTGTCTGACGGACTTTCGGCCCTGCGTGTCCGAGAGCAGCCACGTAGCACAGTCAGCCCTGGAGCCTTCGGAAAGCCTCGGGCCAGAGTCAATGTTTGCTCCCTCTCTTTTTGCCAAAGGCTGATAAAATAGCACCTTTTTCCTCCTGTTCTCATTCCTCCCTCAGAGTTTTTCCCTCATTCTTTGTTTCGCCCGTCTTTCCTACTGCTCTCGCTGCCTTTTTATGTCTGAGAGTATTTTATGGGGAGGGCAGCAGGGGACAAATGTTCTAGACTTTTATTTTGGGGTTTTTTTAAGAGTCCTTCTCAAACAGATGAAACCTGTGGAGTATCATGGGGAGGGAATTTGAGGAAAACAAGCTAGATGGGGGAAAAAGATCTCACTCGAGTGAAAATTACAATTCACTGAATACAATTAATGTGTCATAATTAGGCCCTTTTGAAGGGAATCTGTTAAGACAGTAATTGCACTCTGCAATCCTGTTTTCCCTTCACTGCTGCTTACTAATAATTTGATATTGTGAAAAACAAATTACTTGTAGATTTTGTCCTCTTTGCTCAGCTTGTGAGTACTAAAATTAGTTGATTTTATTTAGCTGTATGGTTGGCTTATTTTTGTACCTATTTACTAGCAAAAACTGCTGTTGAGCTAGATTGCATGTGTTCAGGGAAAATGCTGGTCTCGCATCCTAGTCTGGTCTTATTTTAAAAGAGGAATGGTATTAATGCTGCAGTAACTCTTGGTAAGCTTCTCTTCCCGAAATACAGAGAAGAATCCATCCTTAGGGATCCAAAACTCCAAAACTGGCATTTTTGCTTTAAAGAAAAAGACATTACAACTCAAGAACTGAGAGTCACCTTTCCACTTGAGGGAGGGATTAAAGGCCAGCTCCTGCCATTTGACAGGGGAAAAATAATTGAATGCTTTTGGCAGCCATGTCTCAGGTAATTCCTTGATATCTGTGAGTGGATCTGCCTGTGAGAGTGGCTCTTAGAAGAGCACCTTGGAGCCCACCTGGTGCTCAGGTCAAGACCAGGTGTGAGAATTTTTTCACCACCCAGGCTCTTTCTGCTTCCTGCTTTGCTGCCATAGGAAGCTTCACACCAGAGAAGATCAGGATTTGGGGTTTCTCCAGGAACAAAAGGCTTACCTGCTTTGTCAGCACATGGAAGCTTGGGTCCTGCATGTGCCAACTTGAAAATTTTGTTGTGGTGTTCGGGGAGAAAAAAATTTGAAGATTGCCATTGGCAGCAATAGTTTTGGCATAGAAAATAAAATAATGAGGTGTTTTGTTTTGACTGTGGGATTTGGATCTATTTTCAAAATTGTGACTTTGTGAAATCTTGAGGAAGGTTTTTTCCTCACGTTTTTTTTTCCTGACTAGATGGAAACTTTATTTCGAAAATTCCATTATGATACCTGTTGATACAGAAATCTTGACTGTCAATTTCTGCAGTATAAGAAATTATCAGTGATGGCATCTTTTCAAGGACAGGTTGGATGGGGCTTTTAGCAACCTGGTCTAGTGGAAGGTTCCCTGCCCATGGCAGGGGGTTGGAACAAGATGATTTTTAAGGTCCCTTCCAACCCAAACCATTCCATGATTCTATGATTCAAGCCAGAGGACACTACACCCGCTTGGAAGCTCTTCAGGGCAGCATTACTGTGCTGCTAAAGCATGGTTTGGAAAGGCTGTGCTTTTATTCGCTGTGCTGCCTGGTAGATGTCTGCTGCAGGAAAAGAGTGAAGTGTGAGGCGTGTCAGAAAGTGCTTCATCAATCCTACCTTTTCTGTGACTAAAGAGATTTTTATTTAATTCATTCATTTTTCTTCTCAGCAACTCTCGGGTTGCAGGTAAGAGAGAGGAGTTCAAAGGTGGCCACACTTCCCAAAAGTCTGGGAGCTGCTGGAGCAATATAACATCTGATGCAGTCACAGTGCTTCAGCTTAACTGTCAGAGAATAATCTTCTCATTACTTCTCAGGAGCAAAGTCCTTCAGGGAATAACACAAACATTTCACACGAGCCAAAGTGCCAGATTTTTGCATTTGAACCGCTGAGATAAATAGTGTGGGGGATGAGGAAAGTTCACAAAATTGCTCAGGAGCTGTGGTTATGAACACTGGTGTGTCCTACAAGTTCCAGCTAAAATTAACTTTCATTTGCACTCTGCTGAGCCTTCAGGTGAACCTTGAATGACCTTTGGTCATTGGCAAGTAACCAGATGCAGCTTTTTGTCCACTTTTGGGAGCTTCTCTCGTGGCAGGTGTGCACAACAACGTTTGCTGTTCCAGTGGGCGAAATTCCACAATTCCAGTGCCCTGAGCACCATCAGCTCCAGTGGTGTGAATAGAATGGTTTGGGTCAAAAAGAAATCCAATTCCAACTCCCACCATGCATCCACCATCACAGGGTGTAACCCCTGGCCAGAGAATAAGGAAGCTTATTCCTACACACAGATTGCTGTGTGGAGGAATGGGTTGTAGGGAACTGTCTGATGTGTGCTGTTATGGTGTGTCCTGGCAGACTTCATCAGCCCGAGAGCATAACAAAGTCTTTTAACTTCCTGCCCTACAAACTCAATCTGGTATCTGGAAATGAAGCTGTGTTCCTGCATGCCTCTCTGTTCTCCTGTGTAATCAAGATTTTTATAGTGGAACTTGGTTAACAATTGTAATGATGTATGAGCCACGGGCGAAGCTGGTTCATTTCCCAGAGCTGCTGCCTCTCCAGTATTAGCCAGGGGAAAAAGTAAAGTATGAATGTTTGAGAAGGAGAGAGAGAAATAAACTACTCCAATAGCAGGGGGAGGAAGAGTGCTGCTTTAAAAGAGAATTTTTTTTTTAAAAGCTTATCTTATTTCACTTGAGAATCAAAACTGCCTTTTAAATTGTCCTGCCAAATTTTTAAGTAAAAGCATTAGAACAAATACAAATAAAAAGCACGATTCTTATTTTTAATTAATCAAACACATCATTATGACATTGCTTAACAGGTTTTTTTATTTTCTTTTTTTTTCCCCAATCAAATAGCCCTTCCTGCTAATATGGAGCATAAAGCTGTTTTCTGTTTCTGCCTTTGAACTCCCTTATATAATTCCAGGGAACACCCATGATGACAATCAAACTCTGCTTGGTAATACCCTAAATAGGTCAGGTGCAATGGGGAGCAAAAGCCTTCCATCTGTTGTATTCCCTTTATTAATTGCTGAGGAAATAAAACCACTGGAGTTGCATCACCTTGTTTTTGCTCTGAGACCTGGGACTGCCTGTGCACATTCCTGTGGCCACCAGAGATGGCACGGAGCAGTGGGAAGCTGCCTGGCCCTACCGTTTTTCCCCAGAGGTGTGGCACAGCTTTTCTAACAGGGAACACGATCAGAATAACCAAATTCCGGTCCTTGTGCCTGACACAGATAAACTTGTGGGTTTTATCCTGATCTTCCCTTCCTTCCCTTCCCTCGCCTGCACTGGCAGACCCAGTCATGTCCCTTTACCATCCTGCCAGCCCAGTAGGTGTGTGAAAGTGTGGGATGGTGGCTGTTTCTGGGCAGAAGGGGAGGAGAGAGGTGGGAGCTGCTGTGACAGGTGAGGAAGAGGTGGTTCAAGGTAGTCAAGAGGGTGGGATCGGCCTTTCAAGCTCCTCAGGCTGACACAACTCAGATCTAGTGTTAAATAAAATCTGGCAGTGCTGCAAATCAGGCCTGAAGAGCAAGTCATGGCATTTTTATAGCAGAGGTCATGCTTTGAAGTGCAGGGAGTTCACAGCTGGCTTTCCAAGGTGTGTGCTTATTTATTTACCTCTCCATACCCAGCTATCCCAGCTAATCCAGGATCTCACTGCGTGAACATGGGATTTTCTGGGCTTTCCCGGCCCCCAGGCTGCTTTCAGAACCACGAGCTTGACTTAAGCAGCAAGGTGGGGGTTCCCTCTGCATTGTATTCATTGACTTTCCTGTTTTGGGAAGGTTGGTTGCTTCACCGTTGTGGTGTGTAGATAAAACCCAGGAAAAACTGTGCTTATGCACTTTGGGTTTGTTATAGCGTTTTAGGGGAAGAGACTGGAAAATGTCTCTAAGCATTCAGTGTCCTTGAAGAGAGGCACTAAAAAACCATAAGGAGGACTTCCTGAAAGCAAGCAGTAAGTGCAGCTAGAAGGATGCTCTAATGAGTGGTGCCCCACAGTGTGGGGATGGAAGTGCTGCTGGGAAGAGCTCATTCCAGGGAGAACGGATAGACTTGATGAGTCAGGAGTGTCCTGCTTTCACCTCTCCTCCTCACAGCTCTCCAGGCTTTCAAAAACCTTTGCTAACAAACACTCATCTCCAAAAAAACTAATGCCTTGACAGAGCAGGGGGGAAAAAAACCTGAAAAGAATCATGTCACTATGAGAGCGAGGTGAAGGGGGGAGGAGAGGTAAGAGATCAGACCTGGCGTGCATCCTTCTGAAAAATCTGATTTTTCTCACTGCTGTCCTTCAAGTTTCATTTTCTTTCTATTTGCCTCTGAAATGCAGACTTTTTTCAAAGTTATTCGCTACCTTCAAATCATAGAATTATAGAATGGTTTGGGTTGGGAGAGAACTTAAAGATCATCCAGTTCCACCTCCCACTGTCCCAGTTTGCTCATCCAGCCTGGCCTTGGACACTTCTAGGGATAGGGCATCCAAACTTTCTCTGAGCACCATGTGCCAGGGCCTCACCACCCTCACAGGGAAGAAGTTCTCCCTAGTATCCCATCTAACCCTACTCTCTTTCAGTTTGAAGCCACTCCCCATGTTCTTGTAAATAGTTTCTCTGAAAAACAAAACAAAACAAATCCTTCCTAAATACTGAAGGAGCAGCTTTGGCACTTGGTTTCACATCTCCAATGCAATTTGATAGCCAGGATCTTATTTAAATTTGAATTTGAAGTTCAGATCTTTGGTGTGAGGGAGACCTTTAAAAGAAGGAGGGAATACAGGAGTGAGACTGACCCTCTCCTGGAGGGTTTTTTTTTCCTGCTGCTGAAGGACAAGGGGACTGTGATGTCTTTGGCAGAAGGGAGATTACAAAAAAATGGCAGTGCTGATGAGGCTAGGGATGCCTCCTGCCCTGTGCTCAAGAATATCAGGAATGGACTTCATTTCCCTGATTAATTTTGTTATTCCCAGATGGCACAGTAAACATGGGCAGTGACTCACCTACTGGGTGAGGAGGGTTTAAAGATTAGTCACTTCAAGCCATCTTGAGTTTGCCTAGCATGGCTTGGCTCCGTATATGTGTATAGAACTGTTTTGGTCTTACTGTAGTTGGAGGGTTGTTGATTTAATTTGAAAACAAGCTTGCCTTTTTTTTTTTTTTTTTTGTGGAGG
>WEKY01008224.1:223728-247247 GCA_013390045.1 Picathartes gymnocephalus
TTAAAAAAATGTTTTTTTTTTTTTTTTTTTTTGGGGAGTGTAGGGCTTCTGAAGCTAGGTAGAGAGGAAAAGTTAAAAATGCTTTTTTTTTTTTTTTTTTTTATTATTTGACAGCAGTTTCGCTGAGTCTAATGAGCGATAGAGGAAAAGAAAAGAATGACCTGACAAAATAAATTGGAAGCTAATTTTGGAGAGCAAAAGCCTTGGAAAATTGAAATTCTGATCTGAATGCAGCTTCTAACTGTAATCATTCACTGGGTATAATACATTAATGTAGGCTTACTGATTTCATTTCCTTAACCAAAAAAGCAAAAAGCCTTCCTTAATATTGTATTCTGAAAGGTAATGTATTAGCATGATTTCTTTTTTTTCTTTCTTTTCAACTCCCTTAAAAAAGCCCAGCCTCTAAAATTCTTTGACATGACTGTGCTCTTCAGAAGGACCATGCCCTAAGTTGTGCTGGTGAGCAGAACAGCCACAGCAGACATTTAACCTCAGACAGTGCCATGTTTATTGTGGAGCTGGAAGCTCTCCCTCTCCTCAGGTTCTCCTGCAGCATCCTTAGCTCTGTCTGATGTGGCTGCCCATTGTCCCAAAGAGCTCAGAATCCTGCTGGACAGTGCCCTGTGCTGGTTACACTCTATGGTTTCCAAGTGAGAAAGAGTTTAATGCTGAGAAGGAGCCTGTGAAATGGGTGATGCCGTTCACAAGCACACCTCCAAGAGTGAAGCTCTTTTTAGCTATGGAATAATTGAATTAACAGCTGTCTCTCCGGCACCTTAAGTCACCCTGTTCTCCAGGGAGGGAGGGGTGAGCTCTGGATGAGACTCTTGCTAATTTAGGATATGGCACAGGGCTTAGACTTAGCCTGTCTCTAAACCAAGGCTGCGTGGGCACTGGGATTCCTCATGAGGCTTGCAGTTACATGTGAGAGTTGCTCCCAGTGGCATTTGGCTTACAGCCTCCCTGTCTTCTCAGTGCTCTGCTGTAATTACCAGGAAATTGATTAATTTAGTTCCCTTACACCTACTAACAGGTGAAAAGAGGCTTTTGGATTTAACAAGAGCTTTGTGTGCACTTAAGCACAAATAGCTGATGTCTCATAAATTCCTTCTTGAATTTCAGAGTGTTTGTGGAGTTTTTTTAATCCTCCGTTTGTCTAGGCACTCATTATCTTTCCATTCAAGAACGTGTGTGGTGTAAGTACAGCAAATACACAGATTTTCCTCACTCAGATTTGGGAGGATTTCTGCTGTTCTCAGTAAGCACAAACTCTACTTGTGGTTAACAAGTGTTGGCTGATGAAGGCACCCCTTGACTGCCATGCAGCCCCTTCCTTCTGAAAGGTTTGGCTCTCTGGGGGTCTCTGTGACACCCCTAAATCTGTTAAAAGACTATCACCCTTTCCCTTAGTCTTCTCAAACCATTTAAAGCCTCTCAGTGCTTATTTACAAGTGATTATTTTTTTTCTAGACCTCTAGATTATTGTTGTTGCTCTCTAATTACTCCAGATTTTCCTTAAAACCCAGTGCCTAGAGCAGGGCATGACTTCAGCTGCAGCTGGTTTATGTGAACTGCAGGATTGCTTCACACACCTGGTTTTGTCTGCCATAGGGTGTGAGGTGAGAGAGACTCATATCTGGGGGGAAAAAAAAATGAAAAAGAGGAAAAAAAGGTTAATCTTTTCTGAAAAGGCAATGAGACAAAATTGCTACGATTCACACAGCTCTAAGATAAGCAAGTAATGGCTCATGTTCAACAGCAAAGCATGTTCATATAGCATGAATAGGATGGATGTGTTGTATGATAAATCTAGACACAGCAAATAAATTTCAGCCTGAAAAATAAGATAGCACATGAGATGGCATGTGCAGAAAGAATGCTAATGTTTAGGGAACCGAGGGCATTGGCAGGAAGGAGAGCGTAGAAATGAAGAATAGATATTTTGTTTTGTTACCAGGATTGATTGGCTGACTATTTTTTTTGTCTTTAAACCATAATAGCCTTCCCTTATTGTCAAAATGATAATATATATAAAGCACTTCCTGTAATATTTTTCTTCAAAATGACTATTCATCAGTCCCACAGTCAGATGCTCATATTTCAACTCACAATTTAGTTTAGCAAGTTTATACTTCAGAGCAATCTGTCATTTTAGCATTTGTGTTTTTTATACAAATCTCCACTACAGAAGCATGCAGTGCTCTTAAGCACGGATAGATTGGCTAATCCAGATAGTACTTTGTAATCTTCTGGCAAAGAAAGAGATTATGGCTTTTCAGGCAGAAAAATAAAAGTATTCCTTCCAGTCTAGCAGTGCAGATCATGGAGAGATTGAGGGGAAGAAACTCTTCGTCTTCAGCTGGGCCCAGTGAGGGTGTGAGAGTGTCTGGGAAGAGATGTTTGAAGTGGCTGGGGAAGAGAGTGGATGTGAAGGTAGGAAATGTAAATCCCAGGTCCTGGCGCCGTCGGGGAATGGCAGCAAAGGCCGAACACTCTCTGGAGAGCTTGGCCTGCTGCTGCCACTTGTTCCCCTGCTAACTCCCCAGACTACAAACACAGCACAGCTTCTGTGACAAACTTCTGCTGTTGTGAAAGCAGGAATTATCTTTGGTGATAAGCTTGACCTTCTGGTTTGCCCACGTTTTCGTGCAGCAATAAATCACCTTCCTTTGCATCCCCGGAGCTGCAGTGAAATGTGGGCACCACCTGCTGAACAAACGTCATCAGAAAATTAATCTCCATTCTTTTTTTTTTTTTTTCTTTCCTCACACTGCCTCTCTTATCTTGGCTGCATGGGTGAACCCTTCTTGTGACTGTGGGAGGGGTTTTTTTTGGGGGTAGGAGCAGATAGGTCTGTGTTCTCTGGTGAAGTGATCTCACTCAGGGCAACACTAGAAATACTTCTCCTGGACTTGGTATAAAATGTGGGTGTGTGCCCTTCCTTCTCTTCCTCCTCCAAAGTGAAGTATAATTCCATCCAAGCTGCAGAGGATCATTTGGCTTTGGGCTGAAGTGCTCCTCCAGTGCAGGGACTGCTTGTGAGCAATGAGAAATGGGAGAGTCCATCCCTGCCCCAATGTTCACGGGCAGTGTGCCAGTCCAACAAATTTACCTATTTTTGTTTTCAGTCTTACCTGTTAAACAAAGTACATATTATCCTGCAAGCAGAAATGTGTCTTTGTGGAGGCTTTTTTAGTTTATGTCTGATTTTAAAGCCCTCTACATCTAGAAATGTTTCCAAAAATTTCTCTAACTCATTTTTTTAAATTGCTTTTATTTCTGCATCTTCAGAGGAACAGATGAAGAATCTGTATTAAAGCCTAGCCTTCTGATATTTTTTTTTTATTAGAAAGTAGGCTGTAAATGCTAACTCTAAGTAACACGGGGAGGGGGAAAAACCATACAGTATGTCTGTGCTTAAAAAGCCACTGTATATTGTAACATTACTAATTTGTAGAAACAAATTGCTGAAATAACCTGACAGTCAGTGCCAATAACAACATGTAATAACTGTGGGCAAACACAGCATATAGTTACTGGTGTTTTCTTTTCTATGTGATGGTTGTTAGCAATTCTTGCCAGATGGGCTGATAATGTAATTAGGAATCGTTGTGTTAAATGAGGCAACATTTAAATTGCCAACTAATTTTCCTATCTGTTAACCAGCTTGAAAAAGAAGAGCTGTTACACAAATGATTTCTAGCTGCTAACCCCTAACACCCTAACAAGAAACGGCTTCTTGCAAGCCCCCCCCGCCTTTTTTTTTTTTTTTTTTTTTTTTAAAGCACTGTCTAGCAGATTATTTTCTGGAGGGTTCATGATGTATGGGACAAAATAAGAAAGAGAGTTAAGAGATGGTACAAGATCAGGGGTGAGATGGGGTGGACTTGTACTAAGACAGTACATTGTGATATGTGGTAACAGCTCCTGAGCAGGTAATGGGATGATTCCTATTTCTGGTCTCTACATGGGGATAAAAACTTTTTTACTTTGTCATAGTTCACTGTGTGATATGCCCCAGCAAGCAGAGTAGAATTACAATCCCTGTTTTAAGTGGGTGCTTTGGGAGAAATCACGAAAGCACAGCAGGACAAGATTTTGAATGGCACATGAACGTTACTGGTGTGGAATGGTTGCTCTTTACTGAGGACAAGAGAAAAGGGAAAAGAAAGGGGTGCCCTTGGGTTGAGTAAAAATCCCAGAGGAGGCATGATGGCTTGTAGTTTTCTGCATGAAAAAAGGTATCATTGCTAAAAGAGAGTAGGTTTAGATTAGATATTAGAAAAAAATTCCTCCTTCAGGAGGGTGGGGAGGCCCTGGCACAGGGTATCCAGATTTGCTGTGGCTGCCCCTGGATCCCTGGCAGTGCCCAAGGCCAGGTTGGACACTGGGGCTTGGAGCAGCCTGGGACAGCGGGAGGTGTCCCTGCCCATGGCAGGGGTGGCACTGGATGGGCTCTGTGGTCCTCTCCAACCCAAACCATTGTGTGATTTTATGAATTCTTACAGAGCCAGATTCTTTGCTCTGCTGCCTTGTAAGGGAAACTATCAATTATCATTAAGGTTTTGACTGAACTCCAGGGTAAATATAAGGCTGAGTGAGATTGTTTATTGTATTCATGGCCCTATCTGTGCAAATCCTATTCCTTTTTTCCCCCCACCCCCTATGCTCCAGCTGACAAAGGAATGAGGAGTCAAATACAGTTTTGCAGTCTGGTTTCTTCGTAGGATCATGTAATTTTTATGGCTGGAAAAGACCTTTCAGATCATCAATTCCAGCCATCAACCCAGCACCACCACCACCACGTTCACCACTAAACCGTGTTCTCGGCTGCCACATCCGCATGTTTTTTGAACACTTCCAGGGATGGTGACTCTACCACTTCTCTGGTCAGTCTGGTCGAGTGCTTTACAACAATTTCAGAGGAATATTTTTCCCTACTATCCAGTCTAAACCTTCCTGGTGCAGCTTGAGGCCATTCCCCCTCATCTATCGCTGTTATCTGGGAGAACAGACTGACAGCAGCTCACTACCACCTCCCTTCAAGTAGTTGTAGAGACTGTAGCCTGCCCAGTGGTGGAACTTTATTGCTTGGCCTAAAAGGATTGGTCAGACCTGTGAACGTGGGAAAAAAAAAATACAGTGGGTTTTTCTATGGACCAGTCTTTTAGTGGGGATGAAGAGTATCCCTAGTTCAGTGTGGGTGACCCGGGGAATGACATCAAAAGCAACAGGTTTGTGTGCAAGCCCTAGGATTCCACACCTGGAAAAGGCTGTGGATGCCAAATCATGCAGACAGCTGCTTCAAAGAAATGCATTTTTCACTTTCAACCCGTGGGACTTGTTTTGTGTATTTTTCTGAAAGTTACCAAAACCCCCCAACTTCAAATTAAAACAGGGAAGAGAAACTTTTACAAAGTCTGAGCAGGGTATGTATCAGAACAGAGTCTGTCCCAGCTAAGAGCAACCTCTATGCAGCAAAAAATGAATGATTGCTGCTCTCACTTCCCGTTGAAAATGTGAAGGAAGTCACTTTCTGAATGCATGGTGGATAACTGCAAATTGTTTTACGCCAGGCAGTTAAATGAGGCATGAATAACAGTCTGGTGTGGATGTCATCATATTGACATCACCTGCTGTACCAGGGCAGGTGCCTGAACCACAGACAGCTAAAGCTTTGATGAATGAAAAAAAAGATAACACATCAATAGGCACTTTTTTTTTTCTGATAACAAAATACAACAATACTTTGCAATGGAAGGCTTAGAAATATTAAAGATGTAATGGTAAGTTAAGTTATTGAAGCTGCATAGCATGCAGTAAGTGTTGTTTGATGCTGGTGCTAAATCAAGCACTGGAAAGTTTAAGGGATCCTTGAAGTATTGCCAAAGAGTTTGACTTCCACTGGAAAGAAATCATTAAGACTGGGGTTTTGGTTTTTTTTTAGTGTCTGTACCCCTTCTGAGTAGAAAAAATGTAAAATGCATTATTACCTCTGAGGCTTCTGCTTTCAGTGTTTGTGACTTTCAGTAAACAAGTTTGGATTTGCTTCTTTTTATAACCTCAGATTAATGGCATATAGATAGTGTCAGATTCCCTCTGTGAGTTTGTCATGGCAGAGGTGGATGTTCCTGTCTTGCTTACTGTAAAACAGGGATCTTTGTGAGCCTCCTGTTAATAATAACAACACTATTTGCATATTGGGAATGCAGACAGCAAAATAATTTCCAGGTACTTTACTAGTGCAGATTTCATGTCCCACAGCTGTGGTTAAAGTGACCTTTGGGGGGAAGAATCTTTAGTTTCTTCCTCCCCAGAAATTTAGTGCATTTGCTCTCAGTGTTTGCTGTGTAGGTCTGAAATTGAACTTGGAAACCACAAAAAAACCCCACCAAAAAATCCCAAAGAAGGCTTTGCTTCTTTCAAAAGCAAAAGGAAAATAGCTTTTCATTGATTTTAACGCTGGGCACATGATCAATCAGCAGTCTTTGTGCACTTTTTCCTTCAAAGCCTCATTCAGCCAAGTCTCTCTGAACTTGGCCTTTGCACAGCCTGGTTTCATCTGACAATCTCTGATGAAACAGAGGGATCACTAAACAACCAGCTCTGGGTGATGGAAGTGTTTCCACTGGAGATGGCTGTGATAAACCCAAGGCAGCTGCTCTGCCTGCCCGGGAGAGCTCCGATTCACCAGCCGTGCCACTGCTGCTGGCATCAGGGTCCTGTGGGACGGGGTGAAGGCACAGAGGTGCGGCCACCCTCCAGCTGTCACAGCAGATCACAGCAGATTGCTCAGGGAGTCAGGCTGAGGCGCCACAGAATTCAGATTTTTTTTTTGTGAGCTGGGCAGCAAAGCGTAGCAGCTGGGGAGTGAGCACAGAGTGTGCTTGGCTTCGTGTAATGGGAGAGGGCAGAGCTGTCCTCTGGAGATCACAGAATCATGGAATGGTTTGGGTTGGAAAGGAACTCAAAGATCATCCAGTTCCAAACCCCCAGCCATGGCCAGGGCTACTTTTCAACTACAGGTTGGTCAGAGCTCCACACAACCTGGCCTTGGACACTTCAGGGATCCAGGGGCAGCCACAGCTTCTCTGGGCACCCTGTACCAGGGCCTCATCATCCCCAAGGGAAGAATTCTTTGCTAATATCCCATCCATCCCTGCCCTCTGGCACTGGGAAGCCATTCCCTGTGTCCTATCCCTCCAGCCCTTGGGAATTGTCTCTCTCCAGCTTTCCTGGGGCTCCTCCAGGCCCTGCAAGGCCACCCTGAGCTCACTCCAAAGCTTCTCCTCTGCAGGCTGAACAATGGCAGCTGTGCCAGCCTTTCCTCCCAGCAGAGCTGCTCCATCCCTCTGCTCATCCTGGTGCCTCCTCTGGGCTCTCTGCAGCAGCTCCAGGTCCCTCCCTGTGCTGGGATCCCAGGGCTGGGGCAGCTCTGCAGCTGGGCTCTCACCTCAGCAGGGCACAGGGGCACAATCCCACTTTTCCTGCCTTCCACACTGCTTTGGATGCAGCCCAGCACACACAGTTGGTTTCTGGGCTGCAAGTTGACATCTCCTAGGACATGTCCAACCTCTCCCCCACCAGCAGCCCCGAGTCCTTCTCGGCAGGGCTGCTCCCGTGGTTGATCAGACAGGACAGGATGGACAGCCCTGCACCGTGGCTCCTTCAGTGGCCACCCTGGCACTCTCCAGAGCTTGCCTGAAGCTGCCCTGGCAGCACCGTGGAATGAAGTAGGCTCCAGTGGTGACAACATGAGAGTGGCTCTTAATGAGACGTGAAGGCACTAAAGAAAATTCAGAGCCGAAGGGTAGCCGGCAGAGAAAGAGAACTCAGTAAGTTATACCCACCCCAAAATGAGCTGCTAATCACTGGCGCTATTGTGGGGATGACAATAAATCAGTGTCTGCCCCGGCCGCCTGCACCTCATTATGCACAAACATGTGGATAGAGAATGTCAGCCTCAATAGCGCCTGTCATGTGAGCACTGCTGTGTCCGAGTGGGCCGCAGCTTGCACGCTCGGCCAGCTTTGTGCTTGCCCTCTTTCTTTGTGGGGGATATCTGTTTTCTTCTGGAAATGTTGGTTTGCTCCGTCCTGTGGGTAGTAAATTTGCCCTTTCCTTCGATGCTTTGTGAATTCGCTGATGATAACATTGTATTTAAGGTGCGGGGGTAAAATATTTTTCATACGTGTCATATTTAATGATTTTTGGTTGGTTTTGGTTGGGGTTGTTTTTTTTTTCCCCAAGTCCTCCTCCGTGTATGGTGCCATGCATATCATTGAGGTTAAGGCAACACCTACGTGTATTTATGCAGCTGATGTATAGTGCCCATTACTCAAGCATCACAGACTACCTCGGAAAGGCTAATTAATTTAAGCCCTGCAGCACCCCTTTGAGGCAAATTTTGTCGGTCCTGATAGATGCACACGTTGTAGCTGCTCTTTGTTGTTTATTTTTAATATGATTTCTATGCCAGAGAAGGGGAGGAAATGAATAGTTTGTACTTTGTTAGGTAGTTGAAAAAATGCTATGCTTTTGATGTCATTGAAATGAAGTATGTAGCAAACTTTGGATTTTATTGCAGTGCCTCAGAGGTTCTTATTTTCTTTTAAAGCCTCAGCTCCTGGAGCCAGGTGAACTTGTGGATGTCCTTTTGGTTTTAGATGTCTCTGTCTAGCTTGTGTGGTTGCAAAATAAATTTTAATGTATTGTTTTTGCTTAATCTAAAATCTGGGATGCTGCGAGGCACTTGGCTAAGGTTGTAGGTTTGTTTCTTTTTAGTCTTAAAATTTCTGCTAGACTGGGGCTGGGAATATCAATGACAGAGTGTGCGTGCAGCTCAGAAGAGATTCCCAGAAATTACTGCTTGGTTTTGTGTTTTTGTTTCAATTTCAGAGTTCCTCAGTCCCATACTATATTAAAGGGGTAAAACAAGGGTAACCTGCACCTCCCTCCCCCTCTACGAGCAAACCAAAGGTGTTTTTAAACATTGACTCACACTTTTTGTCTGTGCTCAGTCTTGTTAGAGAAGGATTCAGCACATCTTCAACTGCTTTATCCTCCTTTGTGTTTACACTCATTTCTGAGCTCAGCCCCGTTTCTGCACTTCCTTTGTCAACACCAAACCTGTTTTCCTGATCGTTCTGTCTTGCCCTTCCCACATCCCCTTCCCGTGCTGGATCCCAAGCTACATCACATCTTAAGGAGTGATGAGAACTACCAGAGGGGCTGCTCTGAGCTGGCCTTAAGCCATGGGCATCCAAATCTTCATGTCCCACTCCCTCCTACAGGAAAATCTTTAATTGCTTAATATTTTTCTGGGGAGCAGGTGTCTTAAGCCAATCTGAGACTGTCTTGTCACCAAAGGAGGGAATCACCCTTTTCTGGTATCTGCTCCTACCATCTCCATTTGAGTAGCTGTCTGATAGGGCTTTTTTTTGGGTTTTTTTGGTACCTGTAGATGAGGAACCTCACCTGGTTTGCATCACAGCCCTGTGGCTATGCCAGGGAGCCCTGGGAAGCATCCAGCCAAGAAAAAGGGAGAAGTGTGACCATTGCTTTTGGTAGCAGCAGAGTCTCTGACTGACTTAAACATACCAGTTAATGGCTCTGTACCTGATGCGGTTTCCAGGTCTCACTGAAAGAAGTGATCCTGCATCTGGCTGCAGTTCCCTTCGGGTTTGCCATCGTGCAGCTGTGATGGACCAGCCTGGTTACCTGAGCCGGAAAGGAGGTCTCTTGTTTTGTCCATGTGGCAATTTTCAGCCTAAATCACCCTCCCAAATAACGAAACAAGTGACCCCCTCTTAGGCCACCTTTCAATCACGGTGTTAATAAAATCTGCAACCCTCATTTTTAAAGGTGGTGAAGGCTGTGGGAGGTTGCTGCTGCTCGGGATGAACTGGGCATTGTTCCTGTGTCCTCAAAGCCATGAGGCAGCTTCGTGCTTCTCCTCGTTTCTGTCCAGACCTGCACTCAGCCCCTACCTTGAAATCCCACAGGCTCTAAGGCAAACAGTGCTTTAAGCAGTCTGTAACTCAGCCTGTGTTCTGGACAGGCTGCCAGGGCTGGGCCAGAAAGAAATTTGAGATGATGAGGAACTCGTCTGCTGTGCAAATGTGGGCTTGGGCCAAAAAGAAATTTGAGATGATCAGGAATTCATCTGCTGTGCAAATGTGGGCTTGGCGGGTTTTCCCCCTTCCAGGAACAGGACTATTTTAAAGCATTTCAGCGCGATCAGCTGTTTTGGAGGGACTGCAGCAACCTATCTTTCCCAAAAGTGACACTAAATTTATTTCTTGGGGCCATGCTCACCATGATTTTAAAAGTGAACGTAGTTTAGACAAAGCTCTAATGATTTTTTTTGTTTGTTTGTTTAATTGGATATGCAAATCACCTCTCCTTTCCCTTTTTTTTTTCTTTTTTTTTTGTTTTGGCAGTTAAATATTCTGGTTGACACTGGGAGCAGCAATTTTGCTGTAGCAGGTGTGCCTGATCCTGATGTCACATCCTACTTCAATCCCAAGCTGTAAGTACCTGTTCTGCACCCGTGGTGGAAATTAGGGGGTCTTTTGGATTCTGGCTCCTCCATGCAAGACAGGATGATAAGGCAGCTCCTGGGGCTCCTGTGGCATCCCATGGGAGTGGGGTGTTGGTTGGCTGGTGGGAATTTTGGCTTTGCCTGATGCAAAATCCTGCCTGACACCATGAACAGCCCCACTGATGGCAGTGCAGCTGAGCTCTGAGTGAGTGTCACCAGCACTAATTAGAGCTGGAGACAACAGAATGTGATTACAGGGTAAAATCATTTGCAAAATCACACCAATTTCAGGCAATTTCTTACCTCAATAAACTTGCAAGGAATTAAAAGTTTCAATATGCTTTGCCTTTGTTTGAAAACAAAAATTAAAACCTGGTAATTGTATCAATTACTTGACATTTCATTCAGAAGCAAAATTACTTAGTCAAAACCTAGTTTGTTGTTTAATTTGGCCACAGGCCTCAGTCAGTCAGTGATCTGGACAGACCCTGATGAATCTGGTTATTCATCAAATTCAACTTGATGGTTCTGGTGTTTGTTATGCAGTAAATTTGCTGTGTTTAGCATAAGCTGACATTAATCAGAGCCAAGCACAGTTTTGTCTGTCTGAATCACTCTTCCTCTTTTCTTCCTTCCTTTCTGGTTTCAATTATTTCAGGTAAACTTCTCCAAAATGCAGTGTCTATCTTTAACTGGAGCATATGGATAAAATTACTGGGAGGGCTGGGGAAGGTGGAGATTATCACCCTTCTCACTACCTCAAACGTGTTTTAACATGGGGTTTTACACTTTTTTTCCAATAAGATGCACTGGTAATGGAGGGAAATTATTATTTCCATGCTGCTTACTAGAATAGCCTCACCTCCTTTCATATATTTAGATGTTAATGCAGATATTTCACATCACACTGATACGATACAGGTCTGAAAAGTCCAGAATTTCTGCTTGATAGATATTTCTGCACTACTGCAGAGTTTTCCTTGCCAGCCAGCGATCCCCTTCCATAGGCAGTGGCTAGAGAAAACTTAATTTCAAGGAATTAAAAGCACAAGCATTCTTTCTCCCTTGTCTCTTAATTGATGTTACTGAGACTGGAAGGACAATGCCTCTCTCATTAGAAACATAAACCATTAGAAATAGCAACAGCAGAGCTTGTGTGTGGACTGAAATCATGTGAAGGTTACAGCCTCTGGTTGGTGTTCTCAGTGGACACTGGGTTTAGATAACTTTAATATAAGGTTAATAATGAAACCTTGAAGTCCAGGCCCTGAAGAGTTAAGTTAAGGGTGCTTTGTAAAATTACTCAAAATTCGTTACAGTCCAGAGCAATTGCAGCAACAGCTTCTGGTTTGGGTTGTATGGATGGAGAGTGCTCAGAATGCAAACGTTAGCAGACTCCTGGGCACACCATGCTTCTTCCATTTTAAATATATTAACTACATTTAAATAAATAAATTGGAGGGGTCCTGGCCCCAGTGAAATCAGGTAGATATTTTAAAAATGTTGGTTGCAAGAAAGCTCTGTAGGTCACCTAGCACACATCCTAAATGAGGTGGGGCTGTCACCAGAGCAGGTGAGCCATGGCTGAGCCCAGCCATGTCCTAAAAACCTCTGAGGATGGAGAAGCCATGCTCTGTCCATGCAGTGTGTTCAGTGCTGTGCCACACTCTCCTGGGAAGGAAATACTTCCTGTTGTCCAACATGAACCTCAAAAAATGTGATTTGTGTCTCTGGCAGTCAGCATGTGAGCTACTCCCTTTGAGGTGGATCCTGTGCAAATCTGAGTGTGCAGTCTGTCCTTCATGTCAGTTCTTGATGAAGACTTTTACAGAACCACAGAACCATTTAGGTTGGAAAAACCTCCCAGCCCATCAAGTCCAACCTGTGCCCAATCCCCACCTTGTCCCCATCCCAGAGCACTGAGTGCCACGTCCAGGCCTTCCTTGGACACCTCTGGGGAGGATGAGTCCACCATCTCCCTGAGCAGCCTGTTCCAGTGTCTAACAACCCTTCTCATGAAGAAATTCTTCCAGATGTCCAATCTGAGCCTTTCCTAGCACAGCTTGATGCTGTGTCCTCTTGTCCTGTTGCTGTTGCCTGGGAGAAGAGACTGACTCTCACCTGGCTGTGCCCTCCTGCCAGGGAGTTGTAGAGAGTGAGAAGGTCTCTCCTGAGCCTCCTTTTCTCCAGGCTGTGGAACAGTTTTAGCTCCTTTCACAACCCCTGGGGCTCTCTGCTTGTCACAAGTCAATGACCACTTTGGACCCAGGGGTGCAGCCCAGCTCCAGCCCACAGTGGCTGCTTTGTTCAGCCCCACATCCTCAGCTTCCAAATGGCAATGCCATGGGAGGTGGTGTCCGAAGCCTGACTGAAGCCAAGATGTGCTACAAGCCACTGTTCTCCTCCTCTGTGCATCCAGTCTTGTAGAAGGCAGTGAGACTGGTCAGGTGTGATGTGCCTGTGAAATTCCTTGCTGACTGTGTGTGAGTGCATTACAGTCCTTCAGGTGCTTGGAAACAACTCCAGGAGGTTTAATTTGAGACTTTTCCTGACTGGAGGTGAAGCCCAGTCACCTCTACTTCCTTGAGTGCTGCTGCTTGTCCTTTTTTGAGACCGGCCTTAGGACAGGTTTTTCCCAGCAGTCAGATCACCTTCCCTGGTGTTGTGGTTTAAACCCCGATGGCAACTCAGCCTCACACAGCCACTCACTCAGTCCCCCACCACAACCCCAAACATTTCCCCCTTCTTCCCCCAGCTCTGTATGCTGAGCATGACTCCATGGTGTGGGATATCCCTGGGGTCAGCTGTCCTGGCTGTGTCCCCTCCCAAATTCTCCTGCACACCAAGCCTGGCAAGGGTGGGGTGGGGTGAGAGGGAGATGAGGCCTGGACTCTGTGCAAGAACTGCTCAGCAAGAGCAAAAACATCTCTGTGTTTCAACACTGTTTTCAGCAGATATCCAAAATGCAGCCTGTGCTAGCCACTGTGAAGAAAATTAACTCTGTCCCCCGCCCAAACCAGCACACTTGGTTGTCATGATTTTGCAGAGATGGTAAACAGGGGCACTGATATCACATCAGCTGGATCTGTAAAATTACCCAAGAGCGACCTTTGCCCATGGGTAAATGAGAAAAATGACCCATGGGCCCTTTTCTTCCTTCCTAGGTGGAACACTTGAGGATTAGATAAAGAGGTTTCCTGTCATCTGGTAATCACTCCTGCAGTTTTTCCCTATATTGTCATGGAGTGCTTCCGACGTCTTAAACTGCAAGTTGAAGACAAGGGGAGAGAGAGATTAGTGATTTGTTAAATTAATGGGTTATGAGTTACAGATGTGTGCTTACTAGAATATTCATGTTGTGTTGGAGAGAGTGATGGGTCTTAATTTCCTGATGCCACACTCTTAGTTTAATTTTATTCAGATGATCAAAATCAGAAATCGAATGCATGATTCTTGTTTGACAGAAATTGATGTGGCGGGCATGGGAAGGACATTATCTTTGTTTCAAAGGACCTGGAGAGTGTGTTTTTGAGGAAGAGCCCTCCTGGAGCAATTCCAGAACTAACTTGTTAAATGATGTTGTGTATCATATACTCTATGGGATATAGTCCTGCTGTTTAATTGCCTGACTCTTTCTGTAGAAAGCAAGTAAAGCTGTTACCATGCTCTCTTTCACAACCTGGGCTTTTGAGTGGCTCTGACAAACCTTTGCTGTGAAAAGTTCTGAGTTTGCTGTGATAATCATGCTCCCTGTAAGTCACCACGACGTATAAGGTTTTGCAAAATGACCTGATTTGTCCTGAACTGAAAAGAAATCCTAGCGTTTGTTTCTCATGCTGTTCAAAATAACAAGTAGT
The DNA here is from genome assembly GCA_013390045.1 of Picathartes gymnocephalus. Lineage (NCBI taxonomy): Eukaryota > Metazoa > Chordata > Aves > Passeriformes > Picathartidae > Picathartes > Picathartes gymnocephalus. The sequence goes on from WEKY01008224.1 coordinate 238,132, forward strand.
TTTGTTGAGTACTCTGCTTATGATAAAAGAGCTACTTAGACATATAAAGGGATTTTTACACTTGAACCCAAGTGATCAGTGATGGCCCTGCAGCAATATGTAAATACGACGTGCTCAGGGCTTTCAGTATTCAGGAACAGTATTCAGTTTCATTTCAGTAAATAAATAAAGAGTACTACTGCCTTACCATCTGAAGGTTCAAAAGCAAGATGCTCAAGAGTTGATCTTTCCAAGACATAGGGAGGTAAGAGAAATACAGGCAATAAATTGAGGTAATACAATAAGTTACATACCGGCAAACAAGAAGAACTTCTGCTTTTGCAGTGTGATCCTGTAAGATTGGTTGTGTGCACTGTACAGATTGTGGTTTGGGGTCAATTACAAACTTCCTGTGGGAACCCTGCGGATTAGATAAGACTTTTTGGTTAGAAATCAGTAATTTCTGTTGTATTTTCATGTTTGCTTTGTCTTAAAGTTGTTTGGTGAGGTTGGTGTTAGGCAGGGCTTCCTGCCTGTGGTGGATTTGCTGTTGCCATGTTGAGCTTGCTGCGAAGGGATCATGACATGAGAAATAAGATTTTGGTTTTGATTTGTTGTGTGCTGTGTGCTGGTAATGAGGAATAACCCTGCAGGAGAAAAGTACCCCATTGCAGGTTTGCTCATGCTCGAGATCCATTTGAGGTTTGAGGTCCAGGTTTCCGGTGGCTGCTTTGGAGAGAAGATAGGAATGGGAAGGAGAAGGAGAAGGGAGTAGGGTCACTACAGCACCATGATCCAGGAGACCTTTTTCCTTGCCTCTGGCTAAGATACCCTTTGCCCTGCTGGAAGATGTGAATTTCTTCTTTTCTCATCACAGTCAAAACAGCTTGTTTATAATTTTCTGTTCTGTGCTGTGTGTTTGTGTTAAAACACTCGGCCCATGAATGACAACAAGTCTCTCGTTTTGACCTCTAAAGTTTTCTTCCTTTAGATCAGTGAGGGAAAAGTGGAAAAAAACCAAAAAACCAGAGTTGCTGATTACAGGCAAGAAGATGCAGCAGGAAATGGTTTTGCAGAACAGAATATAATTTAGTGCCACAAGGATTATGCGAAATCCCTTCCCATGTTACCAATTTTACTCCTTGAAGGAAGTAATAAAGTCTTCCCTTCAGTATGACATTTGTGAGCTTTACAAATGAGATGAGTGCCTTCATATCCATTTCTACAGGTGGAGAAGCTGAGGCACAAATGGTGAGGAGGGGACTTGCCTTGCCTTTCCACAAGAAGGGTCACCAGCTGTGCTGGAAAATGAATCCAGTCTTTCTGTGTCCTGGTGCACAGCTCAATCCATCAGGCTCTTCCTGCTTATGGAGGAAGAGCTGTGAGCTGCTGCTGCTCTGGTCATGCACTGCTTGTATTTGCAGATTTGCTTCTCTTTATTCTCCCAGCACTCACTTTTCTCTCTGATTTCAGATGTTTCCTCTTCTGCTGCCCAGCCAGACACTTTCCTACATGAAGAACCCTGTGTTCTCCCTTTCATTTCCTGCCCCCCAGTTTCCCTTATGCCACTAATTATTCAGACTCTGTTTTGATTTATCAAAATCAATGCTGCCAGTGTCACAGAGGTGTTCTGAAGACCCTGCCTGAGCAGGGATGTTCCTTTTGTGTAAGTGTCATACAAATGCAGAATTACACAGCAGCAGTGGAAGGGATCAGATGCAGGCAATATCTGCAGTATCTCTGCATCTCCTGCATTTTGAAATATTTTCTTATATATTTCTGCTGCCTTGGGTGTTAACCCTTGAAGAATTAGGTCTTGGGAGTATCAAGAACTGCTTAGGGTTGGAGCCTGGCCTCTTATTACTCCCTCCCTCAGCTAGGAAGAGTTAGTTGCATGGTCCAATGGCCAAAGTGTCCCTCAGGATAAAGTGTTTGAATTATGGGACTTGTCCATGTTGCCATCTGAAGGTTGTCCCTCATAATAATGAAAATCACCCCAAATTCACGTTGGTGAGCTCAAGCACAGGGGCTGTGAAGCCACTTCACGTGGCTGTTAGATCAAAGATGGATTGATCAAAATATCTGCACCTGATAAACCCTTGCACTTCCTCTTGTTCTACACACGTTATAAAATTATTTTATGCTTCCTTTTTTTTCCCCCATAATTTATTTTTCAAAAAGCTGTGAAAAATCTCTTGAGAGGAACTGAGTGTGGTCATCTGTCTCTCCAAAGGGAAAGCTGTGTGCCAAGGAGAGGATTCAGAGTAAACTGTGAGGCATCCAGAACTTCTGTAGCTCTTCAGTAGAGATGTGGGTGGGATACGATCACAGGATTTATGGATTACAGGTCTTTAAAATGAAAAATCTGTTGGAGCTTTTGCTAATGTTTTTGTTAAGCCTTTTAAAAAGGATCCTGTTCCTTCTTTTGCTTGCCATACTTAACTGCTCCTTTGCCTTGGCTTCCCCAGTCTAGAAAAAAACTAGTTCCCTTCCTCCTCCAAGTCAGTGAATCATTTGTTAATAATAGCAAATTCTACTTACTTGCTCACAGATAGGCCAAACTGCAGATTTAGGAAACCTCTGTCTTACTTCTGACACTCACAATAGTATTGCAATTTACCCAAAATGGATCGTTTAGGAATATTAATGAGGTATTAGTCTACAGCTTTGCAGTTAGCTTAGCATTTCAATTTTAGATTTGAATTCAGCAGCTCTTCATTTCCTAGTCCCATTTAATATATTCTTTCTCCAGTTAGAAGAGTGTTGCTCCAATTGTGATGGAGCAGTCTGAGTCAGGGACACTGCACAAAGTGGCGTAATACTTTAGATTATTTATTTTTTAAAAAATACACATTGTGAAGATTTGAGTTATTGATGGCTTCTGGATAAAAATGGGGCCTTGAGTTTTGGAGTTTTTTAAATTTCTGCTTTTTACTGCTTTTACAAGCAGTATGAATCTATATTTTGCATACTTAATTTTATTTTTTTTTTCCCCCTCTCTGGGCAAAATCGAGTTTGAATATATTCTGTTGTCTTGCATTGTAAATGCACAGCTCGTGCATCAGTGTGTCCTTTCCTTTTAAAGGTCGAGCACATACAGATCTCAAGGGATCGAGGTCACAGTGAAGTACAGCCAGGGCAGCTGGACTGGAGTGCTGGGCACAGATGTCATCACCATGCCCAAAGGGCTCTATGGCAGCTACACCATCAACATTGCCACCATCCTCGAGTCTGACAACTTCTTCCTGCCAGGGGTTAAATGGCACGGGATCCTTGGTCTTGCCTACGATGCCTTAGCCAAGGTAAAGCATCCCTTCCCCCCTGACTGCCTTTCACAAGGACAATAAATAGAAATCTGACTGTTAAAATAAAGCCAGCAGATGATCTGTCAGCATTAGACTGCACCCTTCCAGCCTTTCCTACGGATCTTTTGTCTTTGCCGCAGGAAGAATAAATTGGGTTGTGATGGTATCACAGCTCCATGTGAGGATTTTGGCTTTTCTGGTGATGGAAATGCTGATTTTAGCCCCTCTGGAATGAATAAGATTTTACAGAGCTTGTAGTACCAGAGTGTGGTTGTGGGATGTGTGTGGAGGGAGGTTTTAGAGCTCTGATGACATTTCTCAGGACTGGTCCAAGGCAAAACCCTTGGCAGTTCATTCCAGGATATTCTCCTTTCATCAAGTAAAAGTTGAAGTGGATGGATAATTTCAGAACAAATATTAGGCACAGCGTTTTCAGGAACATAGAACCAAGCACATCCTGCTCCTCTGAAGACAGGAAATTCAGGTAGAAGTTTCAATTAAAACCTGAAATTTGTAGTCTAAAACGTATAACCTTAAAATCTGAAACTGCAAACGTTATTGGAAAACTACATAGTTACAATTTTCAACCTTCACATCCCAAAGTGACTTCTACCCAGACAGAAGAAACGAGTCAGCATTGCCTGATGACACTGCTTTTACTCCAGAGTTGTGTGAGCATTTTATGTATTGACTTCATGGACTGTCAGCAGGAAGAGAGAAGAGAGTAAAGAGAGAAGGAGAGGAGAAGAGAGGAGAAGAGAGAAGAGAGGAGAAGAGAAGAGAGAAGAGAAAAGAGAAGAGAAGAGAGGAGAGGAGAAGAGAAGAAGAGAAGAGAAGAGAAGAGAAGAGAAGAGAAGAGAAGAGAAGAGAAGAGAAGAGAAGAGAGAAGAGAAAGAGCTTCTCCAACTCTGCTTTGGGCAAACAGAGTACTCAGGGCATTTGTTCTTCCCTTCTTCCAAGGATTTAAGGGTTGTTGGCTGCTGGGGCTGCTCTGGGCTTTGTGCAGGGAGAACCCTTGGCCCCTTGGAGCTCCCTGCACAGAAATCTGAATTACAGGGAAGTTGCAGCACTTCAGTGACTGCAAAGGAGAACAGGACTTGCAGTGTCAAGAACAACCTGTTGGCCAGTAAGCAGCTGAAGAGACTGTGCTTGGATATGAAGTTCTTTGAAAGAAAAGAGAGGAAATAAGAGCCACTGAACTCAAAAGTTCATCAGAATTCAATAGAGTTGAAAATCAGAAAATGCTGACTCTAAAATTCTGCTTTTTAACTATGGAAAGGTGTGAAAAGCAAGTTATGTTTGAGAGTTCCAGTAACACAAAGCTTTTTCCAAACAGAAATTGTCAGTGAGAGTTTCTGGCTGAATCTGGTGTTTGGGTTTGGAAACTGCAACTGAAAATTACTCCTGTGTTTTAGGGATTTGGTGCCAGCAGCACTGACAGTGGTCAAGAGTAAAAATGCTTTTAAAAACAACAGAAACAGAAAATTGACAGCTATTGGGGTTTTAATGACTTATTATGTCTAGAACTTGCATGAGCTAGTTGTCAGAAATTCAATTTACTCATGAAAACCGGTCTTGTTTGAATGATTAGCTGATTTCTGCGAAGAAACTTCCTAATGAACCCTACAATTCTTTTTCTTTTTTTTTTTTTTTTTTATTTGTTTGTTTTGTTTTTCAACACCTTCAAGCCTTCGAGTTCTGTGGAGACATTCTTCGATTCCCTCGTGAGGCAGGCAAAGATCCCCAACATTTTCTCCCTGCAGATGTGTGGTGCTGGACTCCCTGTTTCTGGAAGTGGTACCAACGGAGGTAGTCTTGTGGGTATCTGTCCATAGGAGAGGGAAGATGTATCTTTGTTCATCTCTCTCCCTCTTTTCTCTGACTATCCTGCTTCTGCCAAATTTAGTGTTTAAATATATTTTCATATTTTAAATATGTTTGCTATTTTTTTTAAAGAAAAGCTAAGCCCTTAAGCAAAATTCGAGAGTTATTTATTTTCATTCTCAATTCTTTTTTTTCTCTCTCAAGTTTGAGTAAACTTTTCATCTTTTGACAAAGGAAAACATGAGTGTTGTGGTGTTTCCTCGGGGCAGATTCTGCTGTATTTCTCAAACTCAGTAGTTCCTTATTCAGCTGATAAATTCGTTCAATCTCATCAAAACGCTACAGTAATTTTTTTTTTTTTCTTTACATGATGTGAAAAGGGGGAGACGAATCAGGGGGCTTTTATTTTTTTGTCAACAACATATGAAAGGGAAAAATCTGTAGATCAGATCTCCTACTTGTTGTTACTTTGGGAAGTCTTTACGTCAGCTTTAGTGGGACCATGAATTGGCCATTACGTATCTGGAACTGGGAGATGCAATGACTGTGCCCAAATTATGCTGAAATAAACATCTCAGCACAGGAGCTGATCACAAATACTTAATATGGAGAGAATTCACATATTGTACATGTTATTCATATAACTGAAGACCAAGAGAGAACTTTCTTATGTTTAGTTCAGAGTCTGAGAGTCCACAGATGCTCCCAGCCATCCTCAGCCTAGGTTTTGATGGAAGCTAATAGGGATAGCAGTGACAGGGTGGGATTCCGTTTTGGAGGTGTGTAAGAAAAAACAAAATGTTCTTGGACAGTATTAAAGCTTTTCTGATCTGATAAAGCAAATTTTTCATGTGCAAGTTTAATATTCTGTCCCATTTTTCTACATTGCCTAGATTTAACCCCTGAAGATACTGTTTTAATTTTAAACAGTGGAGTTTTCATAACAGAATCAGTGTGAGGTTGTAGGTGAAAATGTTGCTAATTTGGCCCAGTATGGGAGTTCTGTTTGAAGCACAGTCTGTTTAATCTGTAGATATTTCATACTGCTCTATTATTGACAGAGAACTTGACAGTAAAATCCTTACAAATGATGCTAAATTAAAATTTTGATGCCCCTGAGCATCACAATTAAATATTCCCCGTTCTGCATGTACTTGCCCCAAAACTAAACATGTGGGATTTTAAAGTATGTGACGTCTTTTCTCCTTTCCCTTAGGTCCTGGGTGGGATTGAGCCAAGTCTGTACACGGGGGATATCTGGTACACACCCATCACAGAGGAGTGGTATTACCAGGTTGAAATCCTCAAACTGGAGGTGGGGGGACAGAACCTGGACCTGGACTGCAGAGAGGTATTGGCCCTTCTGTGTTCCTGTCTCTGTGAAATGCAAGTTTGGCTGAGAAAAAAAAACCCTAATTGGGCAGTCTTGGCAAGCAGATGTGCATTGCAGTCTACTGAGATTTAAATTAAAGCAGTTCTGGTCAAACAAAGGAAATGGGAGATTTTGGATTGACCCCTGTAGAGCTGTCTAAGCTCACCACTCACGATGGCAGTGCACAGGTGTCATCCTGGGTTGCTTCCTAAAGTTCTCATCCTATGCCTTCTTTTTTATTTTATGTTTTTGCAATCAGCTTTTGCTCTCTTATGGTTGGCAATTATTATTCCTGATGGATAAGCTTTCTGTTTTTATTGGGAATAATGTTCTGCTGTATCTGGATCAGTCTAATGAGACTGTGCTGCTGAATTTTTTATTCCAAAGCCTTTTCTTTTTGGTTTTTTTTTTTTTTTTTTTTTTTTTTTTTTTTTTTTTTTTTTGTTTTTTGTTGTTTTTTTTTTTTTGCAGGATATATGTGTATGTGTGTGTTTTATCTCTTTCTTACTGTTGCTTTTTGCTGTTCATTATTTGATTTTAGTTCTGTAATTTTTATGCTCCAATTTTTTCAGGCATCCTAATCTCATTTTATGCTCATGCTCTTAGTTGGAGATCAATGGGATGTGATAAGTTTTAAGTTTTTATAGTTCATATAAATTAAGTGAAATTCATTATTACAGTATTACATGTGCATAAATATTATATTTCCATGCAAGATATTGAAATCATATTGCCATACAAATTATTTAAAATTAGTCGCAGCATCTTTCAACTTGATAAGCAAAACAAGGTCTATGTAAATGCCTTTCTCTATTGTGCTGTTAGGAAAGCAAAACCACCGGTCCTTTAAAACAAATGTTTGCTTTTCTCTCTTGCCTGAAAAAACAGTCAACATGTTTTTGAAGGGGAGCCCTTCAGTGGTTTAATACACGCTGTTGCCAGAAAACAACTCACTGAAAAATTCAGTGGTGTGTTAGGAAAGTTTCCTGTAATTGTTGTTCTCTTGTGAGCCAGGGGTTGCCTTCACTGGGGCAGAAGGACCGAGCCTTCCTGGATCAGAGGAGACCTTCCACAGAAATTCAGAGGAAGAGCAGTAAAACAGCAGCAGTACAATTAACGTTTGGCTGGTTAGGAGCTCGCAGAGGATGCGTGATTCACTCTAGGATGAGGAGCTATGTGCCTTCTCTCCTCTCAGTTGTTTTCTAGGAAATGGAACATTTTTTCACAGCCTTCAGCAGGGACTGCTCCTTTCCTTGCCAGGGAAAAGTTGTCCCCTTGCTTCAATGCTGGGAATGTGTCCAGAGCTCCAGCACAGTTGTGGCCCTGAGCCTGGCACACGGGGCTCGGAGAAGTCCTGAGCTGCCAGAGGTGCACTTTGCACTGGTAAATATTAACTAGCAAAGCCAAGAAGGCAAAACCAGTCCCAGTGTGAGCAATCCCGCTACTCACAGATTTTTGCACAGGTTTATAGTAATGGTCAACCCTTTTAACTACTTTTTTTTCCAAGGGTGGAATTCCAGGATGCCAGTGATTGTGTATTTCGTGGTAGAAATCTGTTAAAATGGGCTCCAAAATGCCTTGGTGTTTCTCTCCACTCTTCAGAAGTATTTCCGAGTGTGTAATAAATGGTTTCCTGTTTGCTTTTCTGTCAGCTCTGTATGCCAGCCCTACAGCAACTCTTTCAAAAAGAAATGTGGAAATAACTGTCAGAGTTACTTTTTCTTACTTTTTTTTGGTGGGTTTTATTTTTGCCACTTCACTAAAGGGACTCCATGTGACTTGATAACATCTAAACCAGTGTATTTTAAATTCACTTGCTGTTTGACCTCTTCCTAAGTAGCTTAGGCTGTATATCATGCTGTGACTTATGATTATGCCATAAACATGTCACAGTTCAGTTATATTAATCCTGCTGCCTAAGCTGGCAGCAAAAGTAGTTAATGCAAATAGCTGCCACTGCTACTTGCCTTTTTTTTTGCCCCACAATTAATCATAGTTTTTAAGGAGTTCATGAAAAAAGATTTACTCTTTAAAAAGTTTATACCTCGTTTACCGTATCTGAAGTTTGCTGAAATCTCCTAATTAGAGGGTTGAAGTTTTAATAATAAGAGCACTGTTTGCTTAGAGTGGTTTTCTGTGCAGATTTTAAGGCAGCAAGAGTGAAACTTCAAGTTTCTTTGTGCTTGCTTTTTTGTGTGTTTTAGTGGGTTTCAGCAGTTAAGGGATAAAGGTGTGGCATTTGTGCTTTTGAGCTAGTACAGACATGTAATAAGGCCTCTTTTTTTTTTTTTTTTTTTTTTTTTGGGTTATTCATACATAAGATATGCCAGCCATTAAAACAGGCTGCTGCGTTTAAACTAGAGTTGCACCCATGCTAGCAGAGACCTTGATTCAGGGCTTGGAAGATGCATCAGGGTGTTTTAACACCTCTCTGCTGAATATTAAAGTGCTTTTGCCCCTGTCCTGGTTTGAAGGACAAGTATGTGCTGAGGAAGGCAGGAGCTTCCCTTGGAATGCAGAATGTGAACCCCTTCCCTCTGAATTATTGTAACTTTGAAATTAAGGGGCTTTCAGGCGAGGATATAGGAATAGGAATAACAGTTCTTTACTAGTATTTATAATAAAGTGAACAAAAA